>PVKM010042017.1:0-12919 GCA_004027735.1 Carollia perspicillata | reverse complement strand
TAATGTTCAATTCTTCTCAACTTTTTTGTCCATGTGATAGAGCTTTAGGGATCGCTACACTGAACTGAAAAAACCTGCATTCCATTCTGTTTAGTAGAACGACTATTTCTCAAAGGCCTGGTAAATGCCAAGCACGTGACTCAGTGAGAAAGGTAATAAGACATCACTTGTCTCTGGGAGGCACACAGACAGCATAATGCAGGATGCTAAGTGGCATGAAGATGACATAATACAAGGCCACTTTAGCCCTCAGTGCTGCAGGGGACAAGGGGTGGTGGACAGGTGAGTCTTGCTAAGGAGGTGATGCTAGAAGGAACATTGGAGCCTGAGAGTGGGTTATGCAAATGGTGACGATAGACATGGTTGAGAAAGGCGAGGGTGAAGGAAGAGTCTGAAATCAGAATGGGATTCGTAGAGGCGTGTCAAAATCCTGTTGCAAAAGCCACGTGGCTTCTGTGACTTTGTTTTTTAATGTTTCCTCTTCATTGAATTTATTAGGGCGACACTGATGAACAAAATTGTACAGGTTTCATTTGCACAGTTCTACAGCACACGTGTGTCCTGTGTTCATCACCCTAAGTCAAGTCTCCATCCATCACATTTGTCCCCCCACATCCTCCTCCACCTCCCCCACTCCTTCCTCCCACAGCCACCACCGAGCTGTTTCTTCTTATTTTTAAAAATGTTTTATTTATTCATTTTGAGACAGAGGGGAAGGGAGGGAGAAAGAAAGGGAGAGAAACATCAGTGTGTGGCTGCCTCTCAAGCACCCCCTACTGGGAGCCTGGTCCACAACCCAGGCACGTGCCCTGAGGGGGAACCAAACTAGTGACCCTTTGGTTTGCAGTCTAGCACTCAATCCACTGAGTCACACCAGCCAGAACTATTTTTATTTTTAAAGGGTATTTAATTGATTATGCTATTACAGTTGTCCCGATTTTTTTCTCCCCTTTATCCTCCTCCTCCCTGCACCTCCCCACCCTGCAGTATCCCCCTCCCTTAGTTCATGTCCATGGGTTGTACATATAAGTTCTTCGGCTTCTCCATTTCCTATATTATTCTTAACTTCCCCATCTATTTTGTGCCTACCTAACAAGCTTCTTATTCCCTGTACCATCCCCCCCATTTTCCCTCCCCATCCCCACTGATAATTCTCCATGTGATCTCCATTTCTGTGCTTCTGTTCCTGTGCTACTTGTTTCCTTAGTTTTTGTTTTTGTTCTTTTAGGTTCAGTTGTTGATAGGTGTGAGTTTGTGTGCTTCTTTTTTTTAAGTAGAACCATTGGTTAGATTTAGGAAACACATACATTTGCAAAAGAAAGATATTAGAAGCTTAACAAGTACAGGTATCCTCAGCTTTTCAAAAGTTCATATTATGACATGCCACTTAAATGGAAGACCTACGTTAATATGTATTTTCACTAATTGAAAGAAATCCAAAAAAGATTTTTGCTTTCATTTTTAAAAAGGCAAAAAGCAATTTCACTGACCATCTCAGCATCAAGCCACCATAGCTTTGAACTGAATCTGTGAGCATTTGCACCTTACCTCGATTTATTTTTGTGCATCCATTAGCAAGATGTGCCCTAATGTATCGGAAAAGCCTAAGAGCACGTGGGGTGTTATGCTTAGTGAAAAACCAGATGTAATTGTTAAGGTCGTGGTGGATACAAAATGATATTATGCATGCATTGAACTTTGGGTCTGGGAACACTCAAATATTTTCCATATAAATTAATGAAAACTGCTCTTTTTACATTATTTCAGCTTACAAAATTTTCATAGGAATATTCTAGTTTTGGACAGTGTGGGTAACCTGTAAATCAATTGCTCAATTACTGTAAGTTATTACTTATGACTCTGTACCTTTAAAAATGTGGAAATATATTCTAGGTTCCATATAACATATTTGCAAAAAGCAAGTAGAACTCACACATTATAACAGACATAATAAGAGAAGGAAAAACACATGATAGGAAATGGAATCAAATTCTATAACCTGGGTATTTTTGTAATGCTAGTGAGCCAGAAATGTCAAAAAATATTACAAACACCTGAGTTTGTTCAAAGAATAAATCTCCCAATCTCAGTTTGTTTTTTCCTAGGCTCTATTTTGCTCCTTTTCTTTGTTTTCCCCTTATAGCCAGTACATGGGGAATAGAACCTTAGATGTTTTAGAATTTCAAAGGTTTTTGTGGGTTTCTTTAGAGATAAACTAATTTTCTCCATGGCACTTAAAATTTAGAATCTATCAGAATGTTAGCTACTGCTTTTATTTCTAACCTTTTTTTTATGCTAAATGCCTCAGCTTCTATTTCCTGAAATACTATAATTTAATTATGTTATTGTTATGAAGATCTCCTTTGATTAGCATTGTTCTGTAATTCTTATAATTCTTTGGAAGTGCATTGAATTTAATTAGGAATGCGTAAAGAAACTTTTTTTGTAGTATATGTCATTGGAACTTTCTGTCTTCAGTAGTGAAGATTTACACTAAATGATTCCAGGTAAAGTGCCTGGATTTATTTCCTCCCTTTGTTCTTTCTGTCTGCAAATTTGCAGACAAAAATTAGTCCACATATTTTTATTATTTCTAATCTTTAAGATTAGATTTGCTCTCTTCCTAAGCCACTTAACATAATGTCATTGCTTAGTTTATCTTTGCAGCTATAGCCAAAAGCTCTGAGTGTTTTATTTCTTTACTTTATATGGATTCAGAAGCTTTCAGTGACAATAGGTTAGCTTTTCTATCATCTAAATTATAATAATTTTCCAATTACCTCATCTGTGGATTAGGATGGTTGTATGCAAAAGGAGAACATAATTGTATTTACTTCAAAAGAATAAGAATGTTTTAAATATTTTATTATAGCAGTGCTTCTTCTTAGTTTTCTGTGGTTGCTTTACTCTTCTAGAATTATTTAACTTAGTGTTTTGCAAAAACTAAAGACTCTAGCACAGAATTTTTTAACCAAAGTATTACAGCTAAATTATCTTGTATTAAATTTCCCCCCTCTTCTTTGAGATAATATTCAGACTAGAACTAAATGAAAATATTGTGTTGCTAGGATATAAAGTTTATTTATGATAAGAACTTCTTAATGGTCTTTATTTTAAAAGAAAGGAAGCTCAATACAGATTTGAATTGTAGGAGTCTAAGGAAGAAGAGGCCAGAGGCAAGGGACCAAGGATAGTAAGAAATGGAGATCTTGAAATAAGGTGCTAAGTTGGGAGATTCAGATGTTTCTTGAGCCAGAACAATGGGGATGCTCCTATTGGCATGAATATGGCCTTAAATGTTCTGGGGTTTCTAGTCCCAGAGAAGAACTAATGAGAGATAACATTCTCCTGTCAGTTGTTCATGTCCAGTACCCAGAAGCAGCATTGCCCGGAGCACCAGGTCTAGAACCAAGGATTGGAGCAACCTGTCTGGACAGGCTGTTGACCACATTACTGAAGTACATTGTCCTGGCTATTCCTTCATACCTCACCCAGCCTTATTGTTTCACTTCATGAATGGCACCATCAGCCTACTATTGATGTAAGTTCTCCCAAACAAATGCCTTATGTATAACCCAGGGATTTCAGTTGCATATCTTATTTGTCACTGAATCCTTATTGCCAAGCTTAGTTCTTTGGACAGAGCAGATGTTTAATGAATGAATGAATGAATGAATGAATGAATGAATGAATGAGTAAAGGACTCTTGGGATAACTTGAATGAAAGGAGAAGGCAAAAAAATTCCTATTTGTCTATTAGGACATGATGGAAAACTTTAGAAATCCCCAAGCTGAGTATGGAAGTAAAGGGCCATCCTATTTATACTTTACTTAGGGCTGTTTCTTTTTTAAAGACACACACATGCATCCTTTCCCATCTCTTTCTCCCCAGTACCGGTGGCACAGCTTCCTTCTGCAACTCCATGCCTGGACCTTCCCAGAATGACTCTCGGGCCTACATCACTCACTCCTACTGATTCTTTAATTCAAATTTTCAAAGTATCTTTACTGACAGTCCTATGCGACCATAAAGTAAAATAAATTTAATATGCTCTTTTTCCAGGTATTGAAAGGATCAAATTCAAGCAAGAAAATTTAATTTCAAGACCACTTGGAGAGCTCTGAAACAACACTTGAGCAAAAAGTTATTCCAGAATCCTTAAAATATATTAGTTTTTTAAAAAATTTATAACAATATAAATAATTGTTCAGTTTTCTGTTACTGTGTAAAGAATTGCCCCAAAACATAATGGCTTCAAATGTTGTTTTTATCTCAACAGTTCTGTGGGTTGCCCAGGACCAACTTAAGCGTTCTCTCTTAGGGTCTCTCACAAGGTGGGACTGGAGTCATTCAAGCCTTAACTAAGTAACAGAGTCAAGATGGCTCTCTCCCAAGGCTGGCAGGTGATGCTATCTGTCAATGGTTGCTCAAGACCAGACCCCCTGCACAAAGGACTGATCTTGTAGTTATGTCTTTTTGTAGAATAATGGCTGAGTTTCAAGGGGATAAGACCCAAGAATGAGAATTTCAAGAGGCCCATGAAGAAACTTAACTTCAGAAGTTTCCAACTATCGCTTCCATAGAATTTTATTAGTCGGGCAGTAGAATCTGGCCTGATTCAAGAAGAGGGGAATTAGACTCAAATGTTTGATGTTTGTGTAACATGTGAGTATGAGGAGGAAAGGAATAAATGGTGGCCATATTTGGAGGCAGCCTACCACGGGCTCATCAGTTATAAAAAAAATCAATTCATGAATTGTAGTATGGCCACTGAAGTTTGGCAGTGGCAAGGATTACCTGTTTGCTAATAAATAAAATTGATTAAAAACTCAAATCTTGCCATTAATTTGTAAACTTATCCTTTTAACAAGTATTATTGCAGCCATAAAGTGATAGAATATGAGGCTATCCAGAAAAAATCCAGCTATTGTTAATATACTGAGAATGGTTTGCACAACATCGATGTAACCTGGCAGCCAAGGAGAGTGGACTGGAATGTGGATGTGTGAACAATAATGACCTCACTGTACTAATCAGGGGGGGTGGTAGAAGCCCTTTAATGAACATGTATACTGTGTGGCTGTTGCATTCAAAATGCCTGAGTGAGTAGAGCAATGGGTCTGCATCAAATTTTACATTAAGTTTGAACATTCCTCCATGGAAACTACTTGGATGTTTCAGAAGACTGAAGCTATGGGCAACTGGGATTGGCAGTTTCATCACAACAATGTGCCCAATTATGGGTGAGGTCTGATGCAGAGTTTTTGGTGAAATACCAAATCATCCAGGTGATTCAAATCCCTACAGCCTAGATTTGGTACCCTGTGACTTCTGGCTTTTCCTAAAACTAAAATCACTTTTGAAAGGGAAGAGATTTCATACCATCAATAAGATTCAGGAAAATATGACGGGGCAACTGATGGTAACTGGGAGAACCGGGAGATCCCAAGATGCCTACTTCGACGGGGACTGAGGCTTTGTCTTGTGTTTCCTGGGGATATTGTCCTATGTTTCTTGTATCTTGCATCTGCTTCAGTAAATGCCTCTAGTTTTCATAGTACATGGCTGTTTACTTTCTGGACAGACCTCGCATAGCTTTTTATAGTCTAAAACATAAGAGGTAAAGCATAAAAGGCCAACCCCTATCTCTCAGAAATATTCGCTTTTATCATTTGATGTCTCTCTTTTCTGTTGTATATAAATATGTTCATGTTATTTATATATTCCTATAATTCCACATCAATATACTGACATAAACATGCTACTTTATAACTGTTTTAATGAAATGATTTATTATGGGACTTAATTCTATGTCAAGAAATCTATAGCAATGCTATACAATGGGTGTTGTTGGGACCTTTGGTGGTTTCATGGACAGGTTAGCACTTACAGTAGAAAATAAATCAAGCTAATTTGTTTTCTAACATAGTATAAATTTAAACTATAAGCTTGATTATGATTTTCACAGAAATTTTATGTTATAAATAAAAATTAATGTTCTCTAGTTTTGTACATATACATAAGGGTCACTTGTTTCAGTTTACATTAAATTAAGAGTCTAATTCTGGGTCAGATTACTTTCATAGGATTTGCATATTAATGTTCACACTTATTGAGTTAGCAAACTTTATGGTTTTCTGTTGTATTACAACACAATGGGTCAAAAGTTTTTTTTTGAGGGTAAAAGAAGTGATGATAATAGGAACAGCAAAACTGTGATTTAGAATAATATAAAAATTTTAACTCCAGTAACCCAGTGTATTGTTGTTGTTGTTTTTAAAGTTGGTCAAGCCTCTTTATAGTTGTTGGGATTGTACTTGGGCCAGAGAGTGGGAAGACTCAAACGAATTGTGCAGAGGGCATAGTGTAAGAAACTGAGACTGTGGAGGGAGTTCAGTTTCCGTTGTTGCAAAGATCGGGTGAAATAAAGAGAAAAGTCATTAAATGGAGGAAAATAGTGATTATTATTGAGAATGGTGACAGAAATTTAAAATGAAGAGGATCATTCTCGGGCAGAAGATTAAAATTCAATTGCTTTAAATAGTTCCTGCAGAACAATGTTAAATAATATTGAGCCTAAGGAAAAGAACTGTTTTATTTGTAAATATAATAGACATGCTCCTAGATATTACCCTTCAACATGCTGCTAAATGTTGTTTTGAAATGTATCTTTTTTTATAATCTATTTTAGAAAATAGGTTATTTCTACTTGTAAAATCCAGGTTTTTTGGCACCCAGCTCTAAGTTCACATTTTTTGTCTTGATGTTTTCATATCCATTAATATTTGAAATATATTTCCTCAATAATTTCCTCTTCTTCCTATCTTTCCTTACTAGTTGCTTGATCCCAACAATCTTTGGGTTCCCACCAGGACCTGTAAACTATGGATGGAGTCACCTTCCTGTGTCCCTCATCCTTCCGGTGTCATCGGCATCTTCTTTAGACTCAATGACATTATAATTCCAGTCTCGGTGAATGGCAATATGCTAGGGTTAACCTTATGGAGGATGAAAAGGGTGCCCTTTGGAGTTCGGACTCTGAGGAAATAAGGCACAAAACACATTTGCTAGGTGATTGATCCTTTCCTGTGTGTAGTACCTGCCAACAGGGTATAAGCGTCTTGCATCAATACCTCTTCTACAGAACTGTCCTTTTAGATGATACAAAAATCCTATTTTATGAAAATAATCATGTAGATTTATAGTGAACTTCACTATAAGTAAATTTCTCATAAAATGTTCCAGTTTTCTAGCCTCTAAAATAGAAGGATGGTCTATTATAGGAGTTACAAAATCAGAACCTATACTTTATCTTATCTATTTTTATATTTATAAAAATATAAATATAAAACATTATAAATTTATAAATATAAAAATAGATAAGATTAAATGTATTTTATATGATAAAAATATACTTTATATTTATAACATAAAGTGTTCTTTTGAAAATTGTTCAAAACAGTTGATATTTTGCCACTATTATAATCATTATTCAATGTTTACTAAGCTTGTGCAAGAATCTATTTTTAAAAACTCCATATCCTGAGCATAATAAACATAAAAAATAATAACCAGGAGAGCTTCACCAAATATTAACTGCTATTCTTTTTTCCTTGGAATTCTTATTGAAACTTTGGGAAAAGCATAATTTATCTTTAGCAATATATGTGTGCTCCTTTACTAAAACCTGCTTAAAGTACTTATCTATGTGGTAGAAACTGTAAATCAGGTTTTGCCCTGGTAATTTTTTTTTTTTTGCCCTGGTAATTGATAAAACTTTTAAACTGGATAAATATACAATAAATATTCTGGATATAAAAGCTAGTAAAAGCTTTCTCACATGCCTTTTTTAAGGGAGGGGCCCAATCGGCGTGTCAGTTAGGTGTGCTTTCTGTGGCCGGGAGCAGTAGCCAGTATACAGAGGCTTAACAAGGATGTTTGGTCTTTGCACACAGCAAGCTGTCTGGAGGTGGGACATCAGTATTTGTGAAATGTCTTCATTGTGCTTGGTAATGCCCTGGATCCTTTTATCATCCTGATGTGCCTTCCTTAGTGGGATAACTTTTTTCTTCATCTTGTGATCATGAAAAAACAGGTTTTCTCAGGAAGAAGGAGAAAGGGATATTTGGTCATCATTCGCAGTCTTTCACAGGGACCTTTCTTCTCATATGAGATAGATCACTGGTGCCTAACATTAGGTAAATGATTTTATCCACCCCCTGACAGAAATGGACAGGCAGAACTGTTTGTTCCCATGAGGTATCTGTGAAAACTTGAAAAAGGCGACATGCTGAGGGAATGCAGCTGTATACATTGGAGCACATACCTTGGTGAATGGAGCAGGGCTTAGATTTCAGCCTCCACTTAACTGTTTGCCAAACTCCTGTGTTCAGTGAACAGCTGAACAGCTGTATGTGGCAGTAGTAGGGACAGGACAGAAGTAAAGTAGAAGGAGGTGATTAGTGACTGATTTTAGCTTCTTTGACATAGATCCTGTTGGTTCTAACTGCTCAGCCGTTCTTTCTTTGGAAGCGAAGTTAACCATGCTCAACCTGCCTTAGCAGAATCTGTGAAGCAGTTGTATGAAATAGTTTGCATTCTTTATAAAATCCCCCTGATGGCTTGTAAACTTTTTACATAAGAAAAAAGGGAGGGAGAAATCTACCTCCCAGGGATATTTAAGAAATAGCTCAAGCCATTGAAGAGTCAATGAGTAGGTTATTAAATGTGAAGAGATACAATTATTGTAGAAGTGAATGAAAAACTGTCTCAAGGAAACAACTTTCTCCTGTGCAACTAGAAGGACATAATCAACAGCTAAAAAGGGAATACTGAGACTATGATCATCCATCCTTCACTGTCTTTGTGCTGGATTTAGAATACTTACCTCTGTCAGGATAGAAGAATTTAACAATACCCAAAAGAAGCACATGATATCCTCTAGCTATGATTTTGTATTTACTCCATCTTTCCTGTTTCATCTCGATAAAGACGCTGTTGCCATCACTCTAAATGTGATAGGTTTCCGGAACATAAAGAGGTGATCCCTCTTTAAATAGAATGCTTGCCAATCATCCTTAACTGCTTTCTCTTAAGCACTTTGTCTTTTAGGCAGGGTTATCAAGAGTAAGCTCAGCTCCTTCTCTGAAGGTGTCAGATCTTATATTACCTCATTACTCCTTGCCCTGTCCTCAATTCAGCTCTGGTTCTTTTGCTCTGTCTTCTATTTAAAAAGAAATGTAGCAATGGGGATGCATTCTGATTAAGGAAGTAGCCTTCAACATGAATACCTTACTTAAATAATGTCAAGGCAACACGGAAGAGACTTAAGGAAGTCATCTGCCTCAGCCCTTATTCCACTTTGTTCATTTTTCCAAGGTTTGCGGTCTGATAACCACCTTTCTTGTCATTGGTTTTAAATAGTCTACAATTTTTCTTGATATTGTTTGGTGTTAACTTTCTTTGGGTAAAAAATTTCCATATGTCCATTTGCTCATTCATTTGCTATTAATTTCTAGTTTTATTGTATTATACTCAAAAAGTGCTGTTGTAGCAATTCTACTTCATAGATCTTACCAATGCTTTCTTTGTGATCTAATATAAAATTGATCTCTGTGAATGTTTCTTGAGACAAATATGTGCACTTTATTATTGGAGTGTAACTTTCAATATACATTTATAAAATCTACTTTACTGGTTATTGGTATTGTACATATCTTTTATTCTTTTGGGTCCACCTGATCATATGAATGATACAGGCTTATTATTTATTGATATGACTGACATTTTTGAACTGAACCCTTCATATCATTTTATAACTTCCTATATATATTATGTTTTCTGAATTTCTTTATCTATTTGGAAATTTTGTATGTTTTTTAATGTTTTTAACCATGTTTTCTTATATGGCCAATTGCTAGCTGGGTTGTTAGTGTTTAGGGCCAATATTCAGTGACTCCCACCTATTGCTTATACACCGAGTCAATGAATTTATTTAACTTTCTTTTTCCATCTTCACTTCTTCCCAATTTTTAGTTGAAATATTTCCTTTTGAAAATGTATAATATTTCTGTATTATTCTTTTAATCTTGTCTCTAACCTTTGTTTTTGTTATCTTAGATATGTAATTAAATATACACTTTCTTCACCACAATTTCTTATGCCAAAGTTTCTTTGATTATCTCTTGGTTGGATGAAGTTCAGTCTCTATTTTTACCCAAGAAGAGCTCATGGGTACAGAAATCTCCCAGTTACTGAATGTTTAATATCATTTTCCTATGGCTTTGATACTTGAAAAATAGCTTAGCTGGGAATAATAATCATCGCTTCACACTTCTTATCCTTGAGTTTCTTGAAAATGCTGCTCCATTCTTGCCTTACTCGTAAGGTTGCTTTGAAAGTCTGATGCTAGTCTAACTTGTTTTCCCTTGTAAATTCTTTGGTAATATGGTCCAATGTATTGAGGATTTTTTATCATTAAGATTTAATATTTTAATAGTATACATCATTGACTTGATTGCTGTAGGCAAATTTTCCCAGAAACTTGGTAGGCTTTTTCAATATATAAATTGTGGTCTTCTTTTATTTCTGAAAAGTATTCCTAGATTATTTTTTTAAATATTAGTTCTGTTTGATTGTTTTATTTTATTTATCCAGAGTCAATAATGGTCTGTTGAATTTTGTTTGATAGCTTCTTGCTTTTTTTCTTTTTCATATTTTATGATTAAATCTTCATACTTTTGATTGCTTTCCTCCTTTCAGTGACTACTGTGCATTTCCTTTGAATGTATTCTCCTTTGAAGATCTTGTCACTTTTAAATCATTTAAATATTATTTTATCTTTATCTTCCATTTCTTTTCTGAATCCAGTCATTTATTATTAATTCCTTTCTGTTTTTTAATATATTTTTGTTTTAATTTTTGGATTTATGCTTCACAGTCTTTTAATTTCATATATTCAGTTCAATTTTTATAGCTATTTAATTCAAGGTGGACTGTTGTTTTACAGTTTTCTTGTACCTTGGGGGGTACAGGTTACTTATTAAAAGAAATATTTGATTCCCATTTTCTAGTTTATTATTTTTAGTAGCTTTGTATAATAAAAACTGCTTGCATTCCTAAGTTCTCTGGACATCTGTGGTGTTTTAAGCTTGTTTGTGTGATTACAGTTCAAGAACATATTCTATCAGATTGAAAGACTGCAGTCTATTTAGTGGATGCATTTTTTCTTTTTTTTCATAAATGAGAGGATCATTTTTTTAAATGCTATATTTTTATCTTGAAAGATTCTAAAAATCTCCCTATTTCTTCTTTTTCCTTTTACCGCCCAGCCTTCAGAGTGTCTCTCTCTGAGAGACACGTCCTTTTTACCATTCCTTTTTACCATTGCTGCCCCAGAAGTGGCACCTTTCCAGGACTGCCTCCTTGAACCCTGCATGCCCGCTTTATCCCTTTACCATAGTCAGTGTTCTAGGGGGCCAGAACTCTTTTTCAGTATTTTTGTTTATGTGGACTTTCTCACACTGGAATTGGTGCTATCTCATTCTTCTGTTTTTTTGACTAACATGTTTTTTTTCTGGGCCTTGCTACTACTCTGCAAAAAATTCTGTCAGGGACTTGATAAATAGGTAGGCTGGAAATTGGTATTTTATTTTATTATTTTAATTTACAGATAGTTTTAAATTTGTTATGCTGAAAAAGTAGGGGTTGTGTTGTTTGTTTTTGTTGGTCTGTACAGTTTGGGGAATGGCTAGAGGGCTAGAGAGATTTGGATTTAGACAACAGTGCAGCTACTTGGAGATCTTCTATTATTTCTCTTTTATAGATCAGAAAGCCAACACTTAGTGAATTTATGTATATAAACTATATATAGTGTACATTTCATTGCATACAACTCACATGTCTTATTTACAGCAATTACTCCAGGAAGCAAGATTGATACAGTGGCAGAATAGAATATCAAAGTGTCCAAACTGTTTAGGCAACAGCTTTAAAATGATTTGGTCCAAGTTTAGGCTAGAATAAGTGAGTAAAGTCAGAATAGACAAGACTGTCACAAGCCTAGGTTCGTGGTACAGTCTTTCCTATAAGTCAGCTGGGCAACTGCTCAGCTAGCTGCCTGCTGAGCAACCTAGCACCAAGGAACAGACAAGGGTTATACTCAGTAACTATGCTGTTCACTCAGCTTTTATTCAAAGTAGAACATCAACATATATTAATATCCTACTCACACTCTAACAATCTAAGAAAAAGCATAACATACATGCAGCACTCAATGGGGGATAACAAACCCGAGTCCCAGAGTCTCAGTCTGCAGGTCTGGGAGACAGCACAGTGGGCAAGGGAGTTGTCAGCATGTTGCAAGGAAGGATCTCCAGAACCAGGGTGGACAGAGGAAGACCTCAGTCCTGCAAGGTAGAGCCTCGGGCAGCTAGTGCCAAGAGAGATCAGCATGTCGTGGAGCAGCACTTTGGTATGTGGAACTTGGCTGTCTCAGCAGTGGGCTGGAGCCTGCCTCGGTTATACCTTAAGAGTGGTGTACTCCCACCTTCTGGGTCTTTTGATAAGTGTCTCGGCACCTCTGGTGCCAATTGGGGAATTTGCCCTGGAGCCAATCTATGGGTGGTCCCACCCTGCAGACATGGCTGTTCTGATCATATGTGCAGTTATCTTAGTTCTGTCTCCTTGCCAGATGTATCTGCTCTAAATTAGGTAGTTTTCCTCTTGAACCAAAGTGTCATGGCAGATTGGCAGCCATCTTGGTTGACATGAGTGACTCCACTTTGTTTTATATTCTTTTTTTAAAATTTTATTTAATTGTTATTCAAGTACATTTTCTGTCTTTTGCTTCCATCCCAGTCTACCCCCCAAGTGCTCCCCACCTCCCTCCCATCTCCACCCCCATTAGTTTTTGTCCAT
>PVKM010042016.1:0-12938 GCA_004027735.1 Carollia perspicillata | reverse complement strand
TTTATTTATTTATTTATTTTGAGAGAGAGAGAGACATTGATTTGTTTTTCCACTTATCTATGCATTAATTGGTTGACTCTTTTATGTGCCATGACTGGGAATTGAACACACAATCTTGGCATATCAGGACAATGTTCTAACCAGCTGAACAACCCAGCCAGGGATCTAATTGCTTCTTTCTTACTGCTTTTCCAATCCTCTCTTTGTCTTTAACCTTTGGCATTTTAATGATGATGTGTCTTGGTGTGGGCCTCTTTGAGTTCATCTTGTTTGGGACTCTATGCACTTCTTGGTCTTGTATATCTATTTCCTTCACCAGGTTATGGAAGTTTTCTGTTGTTATTTTTCAAATAGGTTTTCAATTTTTTGCTGTCTTCACCTTCTGGCACCCCCATGATGTGAATATTGGTACACTTGATGTTGTCCCAGAGACTCCTTACACTGCCCTCATTTTTTAAAATTCTTTTTCTTGTTATTGTTCTGATTGGATATTTTTGCTTCCTTGTATTTCATATCACTGATTTGATTCTTGACTCAATCTGCTCTATTGTTGATTCCCTGTAAATTATTCTTCATTTTAGTTAGCTTATCCTTCATGTCTGACTGCTTCTCATTTATAGTTTCTGTGTCCTTTTATATGCTTTTGAAGTCCTATCTAAGTTCATCTACTCTTCTTGTAGATTCATTGAGCATCCTTATAACCAGTGTTTTGAATTCTGCATCTAATAGATCGCTTCTCTTCATTTAGTTTAGTTCTTATCCCTGAAGTTTTGTTCTCTTCTTTCATTTTGGCCATATTCTTTGTCTCCTCATTTTGGCATCCTCCCTGTGTTTGTTTCTATGTATGAGGTAGAGCTTCTACATCTCCCAAGCTTGGTAGAGTGGCCTAATGTTGTAGGTGTGCCATGGAGTTCAGTGGCACAGCCTCCTGTTCACCCAAGCTGGTCACTCCAGGTGTGTCCACTGTGTGGGCTATGTATACCCTTCTATTGAGTCTAGCCTTGATTGCTGTTGGCACATTAATCGGAGGGATTTACCCCTAGGCTGATTAGCTTCAAGAACTGGCTGTGACCACCATGGAGGATCAGCTGTGCAGGGGTCCACTCCATGGAGCAGGACTTCAGTGGAGCTGTGATGCCTGCTATGTTCACCCCATGAGTGTGTTGTTCATGGAGATGGTTGGGTGGTGGTGCTTCAGTATGGTCTGAAGCTTTCCACTGGGTGTACTGGCTTTAGGGCCTCCTGAGAAGGTGCAGGCCAAGGTCACCTCCCACCTGTGTTTTGCTTAGGACCACCCAGACTGAATTACAAATGAATCTTTAGGTGGCTATGACTTGTGCTGGCATTGGAGTTGCCCAGAAGAGGCCAAGCAATGAACCAAGGCCATCTGGCACTAGTGCTGGGCCTGGGGCCACTTGGCAAGAGATACAGGGCACCCAAAGCCTGATGCTGCTTGTTTGAGAGATTTTAGAAAAGTCGGAAACCTGAGCTAAGACAGGTCATTTGTATGGAAAAGCCACTGGAAGTAGCTTTGGTGATCCTTCAAGTTGGGTGGGGCTAACAGTGCTAGCCACATTGATGGAGACAGCTATTTCATCCACCTGCCAGCTTTTTGCGGGGAGGGCTCAGAAAAGAAACAGTGGTATCTTCCATCACTTCTGCTAAGAGAAAGCTGCCTCTGCAGTTGTTGCCCTGGTGCCATATAGTTCAGCTCCTCTCCATATGTCCCTGGTGCCTTTTGGGCTATGGCCCCAGTGCTCAAACTCAGAGGGAGTTAGTCCAAGGAAGTCTTTGTGTTGGCCCTTTAAGAGGAACAGCTGTGACTCTAGAGGTCCTCCCTCTCCCTCAGCCACAATCCCTGTTGGTTTTAACAGCCAGAAGTTGTGGGGTCTTCTCTTCCTGGCACTGGAACCCTGGGCTTGGGGTTGGGTGTGGGGCTGGGAACCTTCTCTCCTTAGAGGGGATCTCTGCAGCCAAAGTAACCCTCCTGATTTTTAACCGCCACATGTGGGTGTGGGACCAGCACCTTCCGGAATTTCTTTGCCCCTCCTACCAGTCCCTAGGTGGCTTCTTATATCGTTAGTTATAGGGTTTCTGTTCGGCTAGATTTCAAATGGTTCTCAATTATGGTTGTTCTGTGGTTTAGTTGTAAGATTAATGTGGTCATGGGAGGTTACCAGTACTGTGTTTACCTATTCTTCCATCTTGACTGGAAGCCTAAGAATACTTTTCTGATAATGGACAAATCCTTTTTTTTTTCAGGCTAAATTTAAGAAAAATTAAGCTCAGTTCTTCCATTGTTTTAAGAAGCAATAGCTGTACCATAGTAGCAATACTGTCAGTTTGAATAGTGTGTTATCTATGACTTCCCTCTGTGATCAGCAGGAATTGCATGTCATCATTCTAGAGTAACTTCCATAACATAAGAGTAGAAAGAGAAGGAAGAGCAGGAGAAATTTAAAGTAGGATTGGGACTTGAGAAAGCAAGGGAAACAATGAACCCTTCAGTGTGTGTTTTTCTGTCAACTGGGAAGACACTAAGAGCTGTGTATGTGTGTTTTCATCTTCCTCAGCCCCTTCCTCAGAGATCACCTATGGCATGGTTGTAGCAGACTTGTTCCACTCCCTGCTGGCAGGCGGCGGTGCGCCTTGTGTAGTGAAGGTACAGAGCCTCTTCGTGTTAGATGAAAACAGCTACCCATTGCAACAAGATTTCTCCCTACTGGATTTTTTTCCTGATGGTGTGAAGCATGCATCCTATGCCATTACCTGAGACCAGATGAGAAACTGCAAGAACTTTAAGGAAGACCACTGAAATGATTTGTTTTTTGAAACAAATGAATAAGAGGGCTTTTGCCTGGGATTTTTAAATATACAGGGGTGGGCAAAAGTAGGCCTACAGTTGTTCCTGTGCAAAATAATAAAATAATATATAATAATACAAGAATAAACTGTTTCATGTACTCACAGCTATAAATCTACTTTTGCCCATCCCTGTATTTTATAAAGAGCTAAATACATATATTTTATAAAGAGCTAAATATATACATTAAAACTTCTTTTCTAAGAAAATATTGTTAAAATTTTTGTTTTTGTCTTTTCTTGCTTCTAGGGCAGCGATTCTCAACCTTTTTCAATTCATGGCACATGTTAACTAATTACTAAAGTTCTGCAACACACCAAAAACATTCTACTTTTTGTCTGTCTGACAAATAGGTATAATTTTGATTTATTCACACCAGATGGCTATTGTTGTGTTGGCTGTTGTCATTTTTTTTTTGTTTGACCATCTAAGAGAAAAGAGATCAGTGCCCCTGACTATAGTCAGATATTGCATGTTTTAAAAATTCTTGTGACACATCAATTGAAAATTGCTCTTCTAGAGAAATGAGCTAGTAATAAAGGCAATATATCCCCTATGAAATAAAGGTTCACTTTATATAGTCCTTGCTACATTCCAGTCACGATACTAAGTACTGGGGATGCAGATGTAAATCATTTCCTCAGGAATTGCTTTTCTGCCCTACTCGCAAACTCTGTTTTCCCTTATTCCGATTTTAATAAACTATCAACATGAGGAGGTTTCCTTAATTATAACTATACATAATAATGGATTAGTTCATATAAGCCCATGTTTAGACAAGTTCAAGATAAGCATGTCTTTTTACAAAGAAGCATAGAAAATGAAGGAAACAAGGTCATGTTTCATTATATAAAGGGAGGAACAGAGTCATATTATCAGTTCACTTCTAGGATTTGAGTGCCTTACTGAATTTACTTACCAACAAATATTTAGCAACTTGTTTATCATTATGATTGTAGAAGAAGCTCATATGAAATGGTAATCACCAATGAGGAAATGTGTAGTGATATGTAACCTGTAAGTTTAGAGTATGTTGAGAGTTCATAGATTAATAATAATGCTTGAAAACAACTAAATTCATGATGAAATGAACAAGTATATTTTACTAAGTCTGTGTTTTGTTAAATTCTTTTGGTTCATTGGAATTGTTTTATCTAACTCAGGCTTTTTTAAAAACTTGGTTTCCCTACAAATGAACCTCAGGAGTTTTGTGATTCTCTAAAAAATAATATGCAAATACATGTGTGGGAGAGTACAAACACACTCAAAAGTTCATTTTCCAGTGGAGAGGAGTCCATACTTTTCAATAAATCCTCAGAGGGATCTTTGACTGAAAAAAAAAAGGTGGTATAGAAACTTTGAGTTATATTGTAGGAAAGATAAGGATTTCTAAGATTTTATCTAACACCCGATAAGATGAGTAGAGAAAGAGCTGTCCCATTTTGTATCTAGAGATACTGGAATTCAAACAAAATAGTGAACTCTCCTGGATAATTCATCCAACTGGTGATGAAACTGGAGCCCAGAGCTGATGTCCTCTAATCTGTGTGCTTTCAACCGTAAGCACAGTAGGAGCAAATTCGGAGTTCTAATGTAAAATCTGCATAATCAGTATAAGTCCATCAAAAGCTATTCTCTTCAGTTTTCCCTTCTCTACTTTGTCTCCAAGATGTGGCCTGATCCCTACATCAACCAAAATATAGTCCCCTGGAATAGATGGCTCTTCACATCCTGTCAGGAAGAAGCCTTTCCAGGGGTGTCCAACCTTTTGGCATCTCTGGGCCACACTGAAAGAAGAGTTGTCTTGGACCACACATTAAACACATTGTGGCACGTAATCACAAAAAAAATCTCATAATGTTTTAAGTAAATTTATGATTTTATATTGGCCTGCATTCATACCCATCCTAGGCTGCATGCGGCCCATGGGTGGTAGGTTGGACACCCCTGCTTCTGTTTCAAGTGAGACAGAGAACACCAAGCCACACCAATATCTCTTCACAGCCTTTGGCATGTATGTAATGGGTTATCATGTTTCCAGGAACTTTTATTTATGCTGAAAACTATTTCCTCTTGCTCTGAGGAATCTGATCTCTCTCCAGAATTTACCACCCATTTTATTGGGATCAGGGGAGCCTCAGCTCCTAGCTGTATTCCTTATCTGAGATGTACAAGTGAGTATATTTTACCTACTCTGTACATTTTCATAAAACTCAATTGGGTAGCTTAACAGTGTCCACAGATTTAGTGGTTCTACATCCAGCAATCCTGTGGTAGGCATTTTAGCTAAACCTCATTCTTCATCTCCTGACAGTTCAGCTGAGAGGAGGGATAGTTCTCCCATCTCAGCAGACCATTGGTACTTGATACTAACTGAGCTTTTCCAAATGTGTGGTTTCTCTAACAGTTATTAGAGGCATTCATCCTTTTCCCCACTAGTGAGATCTGTGCTAAATTTCCACTTACATATTGGATTTCTTTCTTTATTTTTCAGAGTGGGGGAGATTTCTGATCTTCAAGTGGGTTGACAAAGTTGCACATGTGATCCACCCTGCAAACGTTTGCTGAGAGTATACCATGTGCAAGGCACTGGGAATACAAAGACAGATAAGAAGGCGTGCCTTCAGTGAGTTTATGGGCAAGCTGGTGGAGAAATATTTAGACAAAATAATAGTGCTGAGATTAAATCTGTGTGGGAAAAGTACAAAAGGTAATAGAATAAGTTTATTAGGACCCTTGGTTGCAAGTGATAAAAACCCAACTCACGGTAGCTTGAGCAAAAACTCAAGGTATTGTTTCATGTAACTGAGTGTAGTGCTAAAGACACAGATAAATCCTCTGGCTTAAATTTTGTCATCTGGATACCTCAACCCCCTGATTCTTTTTCTTTCCTTCTATTTCTCCCATTTTTCTCTTACCCTGTTCTCTCCCCTTCCTGTGTTTCTTTTTCCCTCTCTCCTGTCCTTTCTGCCCTCCATCTTTCAGTCTTTTCTCTATCTCTCCCACCTATGCTCATGGATAAAAGATGACTATAGGAAGCCCCAAAGTTTCATCTTTACAGAAACAGACTGTCTTTCCTAGTGTCACACAGCAAATTTCATGGAAGGATTCTGATGGAATTTGCCTAGTTTACCTTCCCTCCCCCTGCATACAGGGGTGGGTGGGACAGTGGGACTGAAAGGGCCGAAACCACATAGAATGAAAGGAGCCCTTCATTAATGAAAGGGGAGCCTGAGGCAGGCACAAACATGCCGTGGCAATGGAAGATTCAAGAAGGCTTCAGAGAGGAAATATTTAACCTGCATTTTTAAATACAGGAGGTTTTCACCACAAAAACAGAGTGATGTACATACAATAGTATAGCATATTGGGGGAAATGGTACATCTCAAATGGGGCTGAAAAATGAATAACCCCTCCCCCCAGAGTGAACAGGAGAGACATAAGATACTACAAGAAAGACAATATATTTCTGAAGGAAATTTTTTTAAAATCTTCACCCGAGGACGTTTTTTTCATTGCATTTTTAGGGATAGAGGAAGAGAGAAAGAGAAACATAGATGTGAGAGAGAAATGTCAATCAGTTTCCTCCAGTACACACCTGGACCTGGGCCTGTAGGTGCCTGGACTGGGGATTGAATCCGAAACTTAGGCATGTGTCCTGACTAAACATCCAGTCCTCAACTCTGATTTCAGTTATGGGATGATGCTCCAACCAGCTGAGCCACACTCCCTGGCCAAGACCATTTCTGAAGAAATCCTAACACACAAAGCAGTGGAAGTTTTGTGTGAAGTACTGAATTGCATTTCTTAGTGGCTGGCTACAAATGACATGACTGAGATGTCATAAAGTGTAACCCTGGGGTTCTGGGAAACTGCAGACAGGTTCCATCAACTTTCAAATAATTGAATGACCATTGTAATTCAGACTTTAAAATATGGTTTGTTATTAAAATGAATCTACCTCAATGATAAATTTACTATAACACTTCATATTCTAAAATTCACATTCATGGGATTTGAAGTTGATCAGAAGAGGGCTTTTTAAAAAATATTTTCTTTATTTTTAGAGAGAAAGGGAGTGAGAAAGGGAGGGACAGAAACATTGATGTGCCAGAGAAGCATCAATCAATTGCCTCTCACACACCCCCGACTGAGGAGCTGGTCCGCAACCCAGGCATGTGCCCTGACTGGGATTTGAACCTGCATCCTTTCAGTTCACAGGATGATGCCCAACCCACTGAGCTTCACCAGTCAGGGCAGAAGGGGGCTTTTATTTCATATGTTGTTCAAGAGTAATAGACAGCCTTACAAAGTTTTGATAGGATAACTTTCACAATGCTCATAAATTATCATCCCCAGAATTCCCCTAAACTACTGTGATGCAAGGCCCTAAATTGTTTAAGACTAGTGTTAGCACAACCTACATAGTTGACTGTGGGCTATGGCAAGGCTTTTGTAGAAGAAAATATCTGTAATTTCTCAGAACACTGTAGAATGAAACAGAACAACTAATCGTCCCTATTTTTGTTTTTGTTCTAGATGCTAAATTGCATTCTGGAGGGCTTCTAGGTGGTCCAGTGTAGGTCATGAATCAGAACAATTAGACTAAAATGTTCATTTTTCCTAGGAGTTTAACACTTGCCCTTGTTTTAATGTCCATAAGGGGAGAAATGTGTGAGAGGGAATGAGGGTTATCAATCGTTATTCTGTCTTTAGAGGTCTTGAATTCAGTTTGTTGTTAAGAAGTTCATTCCCGACTTATGGTCAAGATGGAGGTAGACACACTGTGCCTCCTTGCACAACCAAAAGGACAACAAATTTAAAAACAAAAAACAACCAGAACTGACAGAAAATCGAACCTTATGGAAGTCAGACAACCAAACTGTTATAGAAGAAACATTCATCTGGTAAGAGGGGTGGAGATGGGCAGCCAGTCAGAGAGGACTCTCAGCAAGGCAGCAGCTGGAGGACCCAGGCAGGCAAGGCTGTGGCTGGCAGACCTGGTGAGGTGTTGGATTATGGAGTGGGCAGCCCCACGTTCAAGTATAGATAAACAGGGAGGAACAACTGGGAAGTAAGACAGACTGCGCAACCCAGAGTTCCAGTGGGGAAATAAAGGCTCAAACCTCATTGAAAACACCTGTGGGGGTTGAAGTGGCAGCGGAACAAACTCACGGCCTCACAGGAGAGTTCATTGGAGAGACCCACAGGGTCCTAGAATGTACACAAAACCACCCACCTGGGAATCAGCACCAGAAGGGCCCAATTTGATTGTGGGTAGCGGGAGAAGTGACTGAAAACTGGCAGAGAGAAGAGCAAGCAGCACTGTTCCCTCTTGAACCCCTCCCCCACATACAGCATAATGCAATGGTGGGTTGCCCCACCTTGGTGAACACCTAAGTCTCTGCCCCTTACTATGTCACAGGTGTGCTGAGACAAAAAAAAAAAAAAAAAAAAAAAAAAAAAAAAAAAAAAAAAAAAAAAAAAAAAAAAAAAAAAAAAAAAAAAAAAAAGGCCCAAATGAAAGAACAGATCAAAGCTCCAGAAAAAATACAACTTAGCAACAAAGTGATAGCCAGCCTATCAGATGCACAGTTCAAAACACTGGTAATCAGGATGCTCACAGAATTGGTTGAATATGGTTGCAAATTAGATGAAAAAATGAAGGCTATGCTAAGTGAAACAAAGGAAAATGTACAGGGAACCAACAGTGATGGGAAGGAAACCAGTACTCAGATCAATGGTGTGGACCAGAAGGAAGGAAGAAACATTCAATGAGAACAGAATGAAGAAACAAGAATTCCAAAAAAAAATAAGGACAGGTTTAGGAACCTACAGGACATCTTTAAATGTTCCAACATCTGAATCATAGGGGTGCCAGAAGCAGAAGACAAAGAGCAAGAAATCAAAAACTTATTTGAAGAAATAATGACGGAGAACGTCCCCAATCTGGCAAGGAAATAGACTTCCAGGAAGTCCAGGAAGCTCAGAGAGTCCTAAAGAAGTTGGACTGAGGGAGGAACACACTAAGGCACATCATAAGTACATTACCCAAGATTAAAGGTAAGGAGAGAATCTTAAAAGCAGGAAGAGAAAAGGAGACAATTACCTACAAAGGAGTACCCATAAGACTATCAGCTGATTTCTCAAAAGAAAACTTGCAGGCAAGAAGGGGCTGGAAAGAAGTATTCAAAGTCATTAAAGGCAAGGAACTACATCCAAGATTACTCTGCCCAGCAAAGCTGTCATTTAGAATGGAAGGGCAGATAAAGTGCTTTCCAGGTAAAATCAAGTTAAAAGAGTTCCTCATCACCATGCCTTTATTATATGAAATGTTAAAGGGACTTATCTAAGAAAAAGAAGATAAGAAATATGAACAGTAAAATGACAACAAATTCACAGTTATTAGCAACCGAACCTAAAACAAAAGAAAACAAACTAAGCAAATGACTAGAACAGGAACAGAATCACAGAAGTGGAGATCACATGGAGGGTTATCAGCAGGAGAGCCGGTGGGGGGAGAGGCGGAAAAGGTACAGAAAGTAAGTGGCATAAATGGTAGGTAGAAGATAAACAGGGGAAGGTTAAGAATAGTATAGGAAATGGAGAAGCCAAAGAACTTATATATATGACCCATGGACATGAACTAAAGGGGGAGAATGGGGTGTGGGGGGGTGCACATGGTGGAGGAAAATAAAGGGGGAAAATGGGACAACTGTAATAGCATAATCGATAAAATATATTTTTTAAAAAACGTTCATTCTAGCTCTGGCCAGTGTGGCTCAGTGGTTGGAGCATCATCCCATAACCAAAGGGTTGTGAGTTCAATTCCCTCTCAGAGCACAAACTTGGGTTGTGGATTAATTCCCTGGTCTGGGCACGTGTGATTCCCTGTCTGGGCAACATTTTTCTCTCTCTTCCTCTCTCCTTTCATCACTCTCTAAAAGCAATGAAAAAGTGTCCTTGGGGGAGGATAACTTAAACAAACAAACAAACAACAACAACAACAAAAAACTTCCACCCACTTAAAGAATATATTTACTAAGGCTGACTTCTCTGCTTCCAAGTGGAGGAGAAGGTATGGTCACCTCTTCCTTTCTCCCACAGCAGCTTCTTGCAGCTGGAGGGAGGGCATACATTGGCACTGAGATAACTTCTCCTAACTCCATCCCCAGTGCCTTGATGCCCAGCTCCTCCAATGAGTTGGGGCAGGGAGGAAAGAAGGAAAAGGGGCAAGAGTCTGCTTATAATTTGGCTCCCACTGTGATCCTGTCATTGGATGGCCTCTGCTCTTCCAGCCTGTCCTGACTGCTGATGCCTTCTGTCAAGCAGGCATCCAACACTGCCTCTGGAGTGCTATGAGAGTTCTTTGGAGGGCTCACCATTCTTATAAAGTATGTACAGTTTCTTGTCATGGAGATCAAGCTGCCTGGTCTCTTCAACCCCTTAACTCCCTCTGAATGGCACCTCCTCTCTCCATCCTGTTACCTCTTCTTCATTTTACCCCATGCTAAGATAAGCACAGCATAGCTGGTCACAAATTCTTTGCATAAACATTAGAGAAGCTAAGGGGTTGTCCTTATTTGTATAATATTTAGTACAATTTATATAATGTTGTGATTATACTAACTGGACAAATCTTACCAAAGTGGTATAGTGGTTACTCTGGATGGGGAATTAGGGCCTGGCTTTACTTTCTCCTTTGTTATTATTTTTATCTGATGGAATGACTAGGAAGATTTCCCTAATTTCTAAGAAATACAAAATCTATATATTAATATTGAATATGCTTATGGGAAAAAAGAAACTTGAGCCCAATATTAAAACTTATCCAAATACCTACTTCTAGTACATTCTATAACTATCTGTGAAAGGCAATATAATAAAGCTTCTTGAAAATAGCATAGGAGAATATCTTCATGATCTCAAGGTATAGAAAACTTAAAAAGTGGACGCACAAAGCACTAATATAAAAGATTGCTTCACTTGACTACATTAAAATTAAAAACATGTTTATTAAAAGAAAGCCATAAAATAGGAAATCAACTAAAAATGTATTAACAAGATATATTAGTAACTAAAAAGAATGATGGAAAACATTTGCAATACATCAAATTGAAAGAAATTCCTACAAATCAATAGGAAACCTACAAGTAACCCAGTAGAAAAAACGGGTCAGATCCATGAACAAGCACTTCACAAAGGAGGAGGGCCCAATTTACATAGAAAACATTATTCAACCTCATTAGTCAGGGATGTACACATTAAATCCATGAGAAGGTCTCTATACACTCTCATGCACTACTGGTGAGAATGTGAATTGGTACATCAACTTTGGAGAACAGTTTGGCTTTATCTACTAAATTGGAAGATACGCAAAAACCCCTATGACCCAACAACTCCATTTCCAGTTTTATACCCCGAAATATATAATGAATCTCAAAACATCATGTGGAATGAAGGAAGCCACACACAAAAGAATACTTGCTTTCTGATACCCTACATAAACTTCAAACCAAACCAAAAAACCTATTGCTTCTAAGGCCACATTGTTAGGTGATAAAAGTAAAGAAGTGATTGCCATAAAACCAGGTTAGTGGTTATTGTAGTAGGAAGGGAGAGAGAGTGCTTGGGAGGGTTCCCAAGGGAAGATTATGTGAAGCCTGTCTTACCTTACCACGAAGCTCCGAATCCATCCTTCAATACGTGCTTTACAGATGAATTCCCTAAAACGTCTCTCCTTCGCTGTGACCACGATGCTAAACAGTAGAGGGCGCTAGAGACACTGAGGGAGGCAAGTGCTTTTCTTGCTGGTTTCAGTAGCTGTACATCAATCAGTCACACTGCGGGTGTGAGAACATCTAGTGGCTCTCTGCCCTGCTCACGCCTTGGACGTGTGGTCCCCGACTGCCTTGCGTTCACACCCGACCTATCAGTCATGTTCCCATGGCCCTCCGGCTGTGGACAGCCCATGCTGCAGGCCTCTGGTTTCCGTGTGCATGGGTGCTCCCACTCTCTCAGATCGTCCACCCCCTGGAAGTTTGTCTTAATCAGGTTTGCAAATCAACAAACCGACAAAAGCATATTTTCAAAAACAAAGGGCCCAGAGAAATCAAAGCTGGTCACTTGCAGGATTACACTGCCTCATCCCTGGAGATGAGCAGATAATTTACACAGAAGGAAGGGAGAGGGGACAGAAAGAAGAAAGGGAGGGAAAACGGAAGGAACAAAGGGAAAGAAGGAAGGGAGGGAGAGAGGGACGAAGTGAAGATGAAAGCCTCACCAGCAACTAAAGGGTGCATGACTGAGACTTATCTGAAAGGCCTGAAACAGACCCCAGGCTGTGGGAATGTGGCTGCACTATATGTCATCTCTCATTTTGTTGAAGTATCTCTATTACATGAAGAGAACATGTAATAATGACACCATTTTTGGACACCTGGAATCTGATTACAATTCCATCTTCAGCACTTCCTAGCTCTGAGGCTCTGAGAAATGACATTCCTTCTCTAAGGCTTACTTTTCACTTATTCTTCGTCTTTAGGTTTTATTTATTTATTTTTAGAGAAAGGAGAAGGGAGGGAGAAAGAGAGGGAGAGAAACATCAATGTGTGGTTGCCTCTCCAGTGCCCCCTACTGGGGACCTGGCCAGCAACCCAGGCATGTGCCTTAGACTGGGAATCGAACTGGTGACACTTGGTTCACAGCCCAGCACTCAATCCACTGAGCCACACCAGCCAGAGCTCTTTTTTTCTTCATTTCTAAATGTGGGGAAGGTTTCTCCTGAGCTGTTGTGCAGATTTACCAATATGCCTTTAAAAGACCTAGTACAGTTCCAACAGCTGGTTCCTTTCTCCACAACTTGAGACTCATTTCACTTTGAGAAACATACCTCCTGAAATACGTAAAAATGAGGAGTGGGAGAGTGATTTGGGTAAATAATTCTGTACTTTAAAACTAGGAAAAACACGATAGGTCGTGTAATCTACCTTCATAATGGTATATTAAATTCAGTTAAGAAATATATCCATTATGTTGAAAGAGTCAAGCTTATGGAATGTAATCAGTAAACTA
>PVKM010042015.1:0-12951 GCA_004027735.1 Carollia perspicillata | reverse complement strand
TACGAGAGGGCTTGTGCAGGTGCGAGCTTTCAGGCTGGCAGCACAGGAGCAATTGTGCCCCTCTCCTTCCAGGCTCCAGGATCCCCTCTTTGTGAGACATTTTTCTTTTTCTCTGCTTTTCAGACCAAAGACGCCCCTCAGCAGCTACACTAATCGGATTATGTTAATTTGTACTTCATGAACCTAATCAGTAGGACTAGATCTGCAGAGGGCTAAGGCCAGGAGAGGCACCACGACTCGGTTGGTAAACCCACCCCTCAAAAAAATGCAAAAAGAAAGTCTGCCCGGTGTTTAGCCACACAAAGCTGCTACTCTGGGAAGCCCACAATGCTCTTGACAGTTTAGAGTGCCCAGAAGCTGTCTGTGTTCAGAAGAGAAAAAAGGCAGCAAGCACAGTGACGGCACAGTGAGGACCACAGTGCCAAGGCTGTTTTTCCCTTTGATAAAGCAAAGTTCCTCCTCTTCCTTCTTCCCAATTTACTCACATTTCCTCTCTCGGCTGATTGATATATAAATTTGGAAGCTGAAACCAGATGGTACAATTCCATAAACATTTATTGGCACCTACTACCCATTAAGAAGGATGCTTGGTATTGTGGGCGGCACAGACGTGCCTATGACTTTGCTCTTGCCCTTCAGAATTTATGCTCTGGTAGGGAAAGATACTTCAGGTACAAAAATTAGAAAACACCTGCATGAGGTGATTACTGTTTTTTTTTCATTTGTTCTCTTTGCCTCACTTTGGCTGAGCCTGCTAGTCATCTTCCACAATGGTCTGCAGCTGATTTTAAAAATAACTTATGTCCGTGGAAAGCTTTATGCTTTGTCAAAATGTATAACATAAGTATATAAATTAATCCTCATAAGACTGTGAGACAAATAAAACAGACATTTTCAAGTGTTGAAATTGAGACTTAGAGACCTTAAATGGCTCATCCAAGAATTATCACCCGGTTAATAATTGGGCTCCTGATTCCGAATGGAGGGCTTCCTGCCCCGACCCCTGCCTGCTGCCTCCTGCAAGACTAGAGTAGAGGGTCCTTACAGGCCAACTACTCCATTCTATCACATATGGATAGGACTGTACACAAATGCTAACATTTTATACCAATAGCTTTATATATATATATATATATATATATATAACATGCATTGTGAAATTGGAAAAACTAATTTGAATTTTCAAATGGGCAAGGGAAATAAAGTTCAACTGGA
This sequence comes from Carollia perspicillata, assembly GCA_004027735.1. Classification (NCBI taxonomy): domain Eukaryota; kingdom Metazoa; phylum Chordata; class Mammalia; order Chiroptera; family Phyllostomidae; genus Carollia; species Carollia perspicillata. The sequence continues at coordinate 11,736 of PVKM010042015.1, read as the reverse complement.
ACAAACCAACAAGTGCTTTTCATAAACTCCAGCTCACTTTTAGCCTCAACTTTCCTGTCACTGTTCTTGTGTATTTATACCATTCGGCTCCTTCCCTTCTTGGTCAAAACATGTACAGATGCTCCCAGAATTGGTCTCTCCCATCCGTTCTGGAGTCAGACCCTTTCCCGCATCAGGTTCCTACTGCCCTGTGTGGTTAGCACTCAGCACTTTTGCTAATTAGTTTCTAAGCTGGTTATACCGTTGGGTGCAAAAAATCTTCCCTGGAGATTGCCGCATACCCGTCTCTGTCACAAATAGCAGAGGAACGTGTCTTTCTCCTGTTCCAAAGTCCGCATTCCCTCTGGGATATCCATCTGATCTGAGAGATCTTGTGAGTCACAGTTCATTTGCGGAGCTGAAAGGATTGACTGTCCTGAATCTGAAGAATGACCGAGGGATTCTCAGTACACACGCTCACTTCACCACATCTCCTTCTGCAGCAACCCTAAAATAGCCCGAGGATGCAGCACGAACCAGTCTCCATCAGGAGAAGAACGGAAAAGCATGTTTCTGTGCTGCCTGTTCCCCCCCACTGAAAAAAATTAAAAAATATTCTTATAATATCATAGCCTCAGAGCCCGTTTAGGGTGAAGACTGGAAGGGCAGAGGGTTAGAGGTGGAAGATTTCAGATGTGTTTAAATACATAAGTTCTTAACAGAAAAATATTATTACTCAGTTTACAATCAGTTTAAGATAGGTTTTTGTCTGAAAAGCTTCCAGCATAGTCTTCAATTCCTTTCCTTAAATGGTTGACTATTAGAGGCCAGGAAAGTTCAGGTTTCCTTTTGCTAGCACTTTAATAGTGAGCCATCTAAACAATAATGAATATTTTAACATCTTAACCTTGGTGTTAATTTTGCTGCAAATGGCCTTCTTTTGTCAGGGCAATACTGCCCTATTGGATGTTTAGTGCTCATCCACCTTCTTATGTCAAAGCCTCATAGTGAGGGCTGGGGGTTAGGGTAGATGAGGGCCTGCAGTCTTGAAGCTATGCTGAGCTAACTGCCTTGACCTCATTGGAATCAAGTATGACAGACATAGCTCTGCAAAAAGATGACTTCTTTACGAAAATTATAGTTTTTAAGTTTTTTTAAACCTAGAAGATAGAAAAAATTGGCTAACAAAATGCTTGATGAACAGGAAGTGTTTGTATGCTGTAATGTTAAACATTTCATAAGGTATACTAATATATATACAATTATGCTAACAATTTTTTTACTAAATTCATTCCAGAAGCTTTCTCCCTGTATATTGTGTAGACCCCACGATTTCCTAAAGCCGGAACCCAGTACATCTTTGAGTGGAGAATGCCACGTGAATGATGCCCCCACCCCGGACTGCAGTTACACAGTACCATCTCTAAGACATACTAGTGAGGCAGGAGACGGGAATGAGGAAACTCCACAGGCACCCCAGAGCTAGGACAAAGGACGTCAATACAGAACAGACACCCTGTTCTAAGACCCGCTGTCCTGGGTCCTGGAAAAGCGCTGAATTATGATGAATCATGATTGCACCTCACAGAAGATGCTGCATGACCCCTGCTTCAATATAATAGTATTATAGTAAATTTGCACTGTGGTCTCCCTCAAGGCAAATTATAGGAGATCACATGTGCAGTAGCTCAAAAGTCATTTAACTACTTGCACATGCACAATAAAAGCCTATGAAAACTAACCAGGAAATATCTGCCGCCTAAGAATAGAATCCATCTGAGCACTGAGGGCCAGTCTCTGCTCGGAGTTGTTCCGCTCTCTCTTTCTCTGCTATAAACTCTCTGTGTGTTCAGTTCAATTCTTTGTCTATGATCATCAAGACTCTGGTTACTTGTGCCTACCTGTGACACTACTGTTGAAGCAAGCATACTGAAGACAAAACAAAGAATGGGAAAGGAGTTATATATCAGGTTAGACAGGATACCAAAATAAAGTCCAAATACCTTTGGGTGTTTTGCCCAAGATCAGTTTCTAGGGTAGCACAATGGAAATTATAAAAACATATGCAATGAAAAAATGCAAGTGCAAATGCGACATAAGATTCAAGGTTTGTTGTCACGCCTGGGTTTAAAGCCAGAGAGAGGTAATAGAAAAGATCAAAGGGGTAACATCAGCTAGATAGCGGAAGGGGAGGTTCTAGCCTTCATCTCCCCCCACCCAAAACCAATTTAACAACCATCCATGGAGAAACATAACTCCATTAGAGCTCTGGAATCCAGGTGAGAGGTTACAGCACCCCAGTGGAGCCCAGAAATGAGAAAAGATGCAATGAAACGTTAAGAATAGCAGAGTCACTTTGTGCATGTCAAACTTCCCCCAGGCCAGCACGGCAAAATGCTGAAAGAGATCCCCTGGGCTCATGAGTCCTCCATGGGGGAAGAGAGAGCAAAGTGAGTGCCTGATTGATCCAGCTTTTTAGGGTGCTGTGTGTGAGACCCCCTTCGGTTGCGCCTCACCCAGAACACTGAAAGAATCGACAGGGCTAGGTAGACAACTGGAGAGTAGCTGAGAACAAAGGGAAGAGGTGGAGGCACTCAACAACCAGCGCACGGATCTCAACGGCTGGCCTTTAGACCCTGTGGCAGACCTCCCTTGATGCTGGGATCAAACCCATCTGCTTGTGGGACCTGGCGGCAGGCACACCTGTGGACCCCGCCAACAGGCCCTTACAGAATCTCTGGTTGGCTGACTGGTGGAGGGCTTTCCCTGACAAAGCCAGTGTATAAAAACTGGAAAAGATGACTGCTTTCTTCAAATGTGCAGGCACCAATGCAAGGCTACAAGGTTCCTGAAGATCAAGGAAACAAATACTGCCAAAAGAACAAAATAAAGCTCCAGTAACTGACCCTAGAGAAATGGAGATCTATGCATTGTGTGACAAAGAATACAAAATAATCATCTTAAAGAAGTTGAGCACAAGAGAAAACGGATAGACAACTGAATGAAATCTGGAAAACAATACCTGAACAAAATGAGAAGTCCAACCAAGGGATAGAACTTCATTAAAAAAAGAACTAAACAAATTCTAGAGCTGAAGAAAACAGAGACTGAACTGAAAATTCCAATTAAGAGCTTCAATATCAGACTCAATTAAGCAGGAGAAAGAATCAGCAAACTCAAACACATGTCATTTAATGTTATTTAGTTGGAGGAACAAAAAGAAAAAGAATACAAAAGAGTGAAGAAATCCTACAGAACTCATGGCATATCTTTAAGGGAACCAATATACCCATGTTGGAAGTCCCAGAAGGAAAAGAAAGAGAAAGGGGCAGAAAGCTGAGTTAAAGAACAATGGCTGAAAACTTCCCAATAATCAAGAAATGAATAGGTAAAGAAGATGTAGTATATATGTACAATGGAGTGTTATATAGCTTTAAAAAAAGAGACAGAGGGAGGGAGGGCTGGTTATTTAAAAGATAAAAAATAAAATAAAAAAAGAGAGAAATCTTGCCATTTGCAACACCATGGATGAACCTTGAGGGCATCATATTAAATAAAATAAACAGAGGACAATTACTACATGATATTGCTAACATAAGGAATCTAAACAAGTCTGTTGTGGAAGCAGAGAGTAGAATGGTGGTAGCCAGGGGCTGGAGGGAGGGGGAAACAGGGAAGTATGAGTCAAAGGGTACAAAGTTTTACTTATAAAAGATAACTTAGTCCTAGAGACCTACTCTACAACTTACAGCCCATACTTAACAATATTGTATTACATATTAAGAGAGTAGATCTTACATTGTGTTCTTATCATACACACAAAAATAATAATAAAGAGAGTTTTTAGAGGTGATGAGTATGTTTGTGGCATAGTCAGTGGTGGTACTTTCATGGGTACATACTTATCCTTAACCTCATCAAGTGGTATATATTAAATAGATACAGCTTAATAAAGTGGTTTTCTTTTTCAATAGGACAGATCAAATACTTCTCAGTGGTTTTGTGTATCGGGGCTTCTTATAAAGATAAGGAGTTCTTGATTGTGTGTCTTTCATTACTCACGAAGAGCTGACCCTCTGGACTGGTATGTGACATTAACTGTCCACAGTGGTGTTCTTTCCTGCCACTCTATGCCAGTTCTCCAGTCCAGTAGTAACTAGTCTTTGGACTTTCTGGGAAGAGGGCAGTGGAAGGATGCCATGTGTTTGAGGTATTGCAGAAGCTGGCAGCAAGTTTTCAGTTCCACTCTTTCTCCACTTTCCCAACTCCCCATCCCCGTCAACTAAATGCTGCAATTGCTCTGGCACGAGTGGCTCTTTGCCATTCTGAAGGATATAAAAGATGACCTTTCTCTGAGCCCAGCCTGCGGTGGATGATATGTCATGCAACAGGCACCACATGAGGTACCAATGGACATAGCAGGGGGTATTAGAGAGCTCTCAACAAAACGCTGAAGGTGAGTCATCTATGGAATGCTGGGCCCACGCTTCCATCGTGGGATATATAAACAGGAGCCTGAGAAGTAGGTTGCTCTACAAAATAGTTGGTCAAATAGGGGCTGCCTCACCTAAAGGACAGCTGTCCTTCTCTCTACTTTACACAGAAACTGTTGCATCCATTCATGGACTTGAACTTGGGCTTCTAGGAGACAGCTGTTACAAATTTTAGACTTGTAGACCAGAGACCTGGTTAAGTTCCAAGTTTCTTCTTTTAATAGGAAGCTGGACACACTGTGAAGTAAGATCTGGGAGAAGGCCCACTATTCAGCGGCCTACTTTGCTGCCATGTGACTGATTAGTAGCCTCCTGAAAGAGAGCCTCTGCTTCATCGCCAGGGATGGCAGGCAAAACACTGTGGCGTACAAAACGGGGTTATGACTCTAGTGCATCTGCTGAGCAGCTGTTTCCCAGACTTTCTTAACCTTTTGAGTTTGTGTTCGAGGCTGGTCCTCCAAGAGCTCTCATAGTACCTTGTGCTTCCTGCTGTCACAGCACTCATTGTGCCATACAGTCTTTGATTATGGGTCTGTGCGCCGCTGGACAAAAGCGCCCGAGAGCCTGGAGGTGTTCCTCCTCTGCACGTGAAACTGATTCGATGCCTGAACGGGCTTCACCACACCACTTCTGACAGCAACTGTTAACGGGGTTGATGTGTCCTCATCCCCATCCTCACTGGCTCTCGTGACCCAGAAGCCTGGGGGAGAGTAGCTGCTGAATAAACTTTGAGCCTGACTTCAGGAGCTGTTGCCACCTGGCTTTTGAGTATAAAATGCCCACTAAAAGTTGCATGTCTGGAGCCAAAATTATGTTTGCTCAAGCAACAACATGAGGCAAGAACCTTACTCCTATGTGGCTGAAATTACTTCCCTTTCAGAAAGAAGAGAGCCCCTGAAACACACAGGGCATGTAATTGAGAGGCCTCACAGTACACTTGGCACCTGACCCTCGCCCCCCAGTTTGTAAGCAGCTCTGCCCCTGAATATCAGTAAAATATATCATGCAGACAGCCAGTCATTCCTAAGGCCTGAGACTACTGGCACCTAAACCTTAACTCCGGGATGATTATTAACTTCATTTGCTCTGGAGGGAAGTCTTTAGGAAAGACTGCAGAAGAGTATGGAACTAAGGAAATTGTATGCATCTTAGCTATTACTTCTCAGTGCTCCAGAAGAAACCTCTGACTGGGCTGGTGACACAATGCCCTTGACTGGACTACAAAAACTTAAACATGAATTCCAGTAGGCTTTTGTCCTCCGGCTTACACTGCTGCTCCCGCAGGGATTGGGCTTGTTCCGGAGAGACAGAAAACTGAGCTGGGGCCGGACCACTTAGCCAGTCCCAAGTAACTTTATTAGAAAATACCATTCTTCCTCTTTAACTAAGATATTTTTGAAGTATAAAATATATATCAAAAGTGCATAAATCTTCTAAGCGCAGCCCTATGAATTTTCACAAAGTAAACGCACTGACATCAGAAAATGGAGCCAAAGCTCCAGAAGCACCCTGGCCCCCCCGCCATTCTCCAAGAGCAACCGCTATCCTGACTTCTGACTTCACGGATTAGTTTTGCCTGTTTTTGAACTTCATATAAATGGAATCATGCAGCATATACTTTTAAAAAAAATCTCTGGCTTCTTTCAACATTATGTTTGAGATTCATTGATGTTGATGCAGGAGGCAGAATTTCATATTCTGTATAGATATTGTACAGGTATTGCAAGTATATAACAATTTACTCATTCATATTACTTTTGATGAACATTTGGGTTGTTTTCAGTTTGGGGCTATTATAAGTAATGCTGTTATGAACATTTGAATACATGTCTTTTGGTGAACAGGGTTCTCTTAGGAACGGAATTGCTGGGTCTGAGGATGCCCAGGTTCACCTCTAGCAGATACCAACTTTTCCAAAGTGGGTGTATCAATTTATACTCTCACCAGCAACGTAAGAAAGCTCATGTTGCTTTTCATCCTTGGTATTATCTCTATTTCATTTTAACCATTTTAATGAGCATGTAGTAGTACCTTATTGCAGTTTCAGCTTGCATTTCCATGATGACTTATTGAAGTTGAGTGTATTGGTTATTTGGATGTCGTCATTTGTAAATTACCTGTTGAAGTTTTTGCTTAGTTTTGTAATGAATTAAAAAAAAACAGTTGTCTTTTACCTATTAATTTATGAGTTTTTTATATTTTCTGGGTAAGACTCCTTTGTTGGAGATAAGTACATCCAGCAACTATCTTTTCCCACTTTGTGTTTATCTTTTTATTCTCTTAATAGTGTCTTTTATAGTTGGAAGTGCTTAATTTTAACGCAATCTTATTTATCATTGTTTCTTTTGTGGTTAGAGCTTTTTTGTGAGAAGGTGTCTTTTGGAGAGGCAGTCCTTTAGGTGCAACCCTTCATCTTTCTGGGAGAAATCCTTGTCCGGCTCCTGCCAAGCATTTGTCTCAGTAGTTTCACTAGGGTTAGTCATCTGTACATTGTCACAGAGCTGGTTCTTGTTTCAGTGGCCTGACTTGGATCAGCTGACATTTTGTCTGGTCATGTTTGACTTTGTCCTGTTTAAGCCAAATGACTAAATCTCATCTGGTGCTCGGGTTGGATTTCTTAGTCTCAGGTACAATCTGACGGACCAGATTTGCCAGTTACCCGCTCTAACTAGCTAGTCTCAGCGTCCCCATGTCTAATTTTATCTTCAGTCTCTCTCTGGTAATGGATTTGCAACAGCTGTGGGCTCAGTTGTCCTAATCTTCGTCTGCTAGGGAATGCTCGTAGCCCTTCTTTAGCAGATGCCCAGGCTAATTTTATCTATCTATCTATCTATCTATCTATCTATCTATCTATCTATCTATCATCTATCTATCTATTTTTACTTTGACACCTCAAAGTTAGGTGAATTTAGAGGACTGGAGGCCTTGCCAAAGACTTTTCCTAACTAAATTAATAGATTTCAGTGCAGTGACTCCTAGCTGAGAGAATGTTATAAGAGAACTTCTAGAAAACCTCAGGAACATTCCCTTAGTCAAAAGCAATAGCATCATCTTCATGTCTTAAGGGAAGCATTGTTACTTATTTTTGAGCACACATGATTATTACTAGGTATAAAGATAAAGAGAAGGAAATAAGAGTAAAAACCAAACCCAGTGGGAGAGTAATAAAGGAGAAATGCCTATATCTTTTCTTGGAATGCTAATGACAGTTTTACTGTGACCCAAATTTGACCCAAGTTTGACTTGGGTCAAAGTCTGTGACCCAAGTATCCTTTTTTATTACACACTGATCACTCTGTTCATTATTTATGTTGATATACTAGAATGCAAATTTGAGTATTACCTTAATAAGTCGTTACCACAAATTTTATGTGGTAGGTTTTTTTTTAAAGAAATTAGATTTAAATTGAATTTTATTCATCATGAAAAAATTATTAAAGTCCTCATAATGTTGGGTAAGTTCTGAATAATATAATAAATGACATTTACTAAGGGTTTTCTCTGTGGTAGGCACTGTTATTTACACATATTAATATATTTAACCCCCATAAAACCCCATGAGCTTCAGAGTATTATTTTCATCATTTTATAAATGAGAAAACTGAGGCACATAGAAACTTGCCCAAGGTAGCTCAGCTAGCAAGGGGCAGAGCCAGGATCTGACCCAGGACGTCTGGCTTCAGCACCTGTACTCTTAATCACTATGCCTTTAAAATTGATAACTAACTTTTGTATGCAGCTTCAATGATAATAAATACCAATAGATTTTTTGCATTTTACAGATTTTACATTTTAAATGACTTATATGGATTTACAGATATCTAAAGAACACATAGTGATTAGAACCATCCCTGGAATATAAATAACTAAATAACTAAATAAATGACTTTAGTAGTTAAGAAAGCAGGAGGAAGGAGATGCCTAGATGCCTTCTGAGATCTCAATATCACAGGAGAGGAGTGAGAGCTAAGATTTATCAAGCAGGTACTATATGTATCAGGTGCCATGACAAGCAAATTATACACATGTTCTCTTATTTTCAAAAACAACACTGAAATAAAAATTGTTAATCCTGAGTTAAAGATGAAGGCTGGGGCTATAGAGATTTAGCAACTACTCTCTATAAGGTTACACAATAAGTAGAATGTCTGACTAGGGCCTGCGTATTCTATGTTACCACTATCCTTCACTGTCTCCCAAAATGAAAAAGTTTCCCAAGTGAATTCCTTGGTATAGAGTCAAGAATACAATTTGATATGCTGCTACTGGCTGGCTAAGCCTAACAGAGAGGTAACCGAAGACGTTCAGGGTAAGACTTTGCTATTGTGATCTGATGGGCCCCATCTGAAAGGTGAGATCTATGTTTTTAAGTAAACTGTTCAGCTGACCATACTGAAAGATAGGAAAAACTTTATATAGGCTTGTCTTTGATGGATTTATAGTTTGTGAACTATTTAGAGGGGAAAATAGATTTCCATGTTTAAATCACTTTGGGAAATTATCCCCTTCTTATTTAATCAAAAAGTCTATAAGAAAATCTGCTGTTATCAGACATATTCTTTTTAGTTTTCTGCCTTAACTGCTGAAGTTCATAACTATTTTTTATGTAAAACTGTAAGAATATCCAGCTTTATAGATAATAAATACTAATAGGTTTTTATATTTTACAGATTTTACATCTTACATGACTTATACAGATTTACAAATATTAAAGAACATATAGTAACCCCTGGAATATATGTACTATTTATCCATTCATGTACAGTTCCACTACTTGAATATGTACTTAAAAAGTAGACCTGGGAGCTATGTAATGTAGAGACATCTTCTCTGCAAGCTAGGAGGCTTTGGGCTCCAACAATGGAGTATGTTTTTATTGTCTATGGTCATACAAAGACAGTTTTACATAGGAATGATTTGCCTTTGTGATTGTTACAGATCAGAATGCACCTGCAATTGTATTTGTTCCCTCTGTTTGTACCTCTGGCCCCTCCTGTTGTTTGGACACATTTTTGAATCTCTAGGTAGGATTCCTTTTGTTGGCCCAAATATCAGGTGCTCGTTGTATTCTCTTCGGTAATATTTTGGTCTAGTCAATTCTTCTACATAGATCACTGACATTTTGTGAGTTCCTAGCCTTAGCTACATTCATTTTCTTTCAGATTTTACTCATCACCCTCATTTTGATATTTCTGCTTTCTGATATAACAAGATGTTAACTGGGACTTGTTATCTTAAAATCCCAGTTAGGGTCCCTAAGACAAAAGCTGTTGCCGCCATGTTCTAAAGAGGCACTAGACCATAGAAGGGAGACTTAATTAAAGATAATAACTGATCTGGAAGAACTTCACTCCCAACAGCCCAAGAGATAAAAAATTTGAAAGGAAATTTATAGAAGAGAACTCAAAGAGTTAGAGTGCTTTTGCTTTTTCTACCCCTGTCTCTATGAGGAAAGAGGTTCTTCCCTCTTCCAAGTCAACTCAGACTCTATTTAAACAGATAAAGGATTCTTTTTCCCATATAACAGTAGGTCTGAGAGAGCTAGCTGGTACCTTCAGTTATCTGCTATTTTCTTGACCTTTCTCCCTTGGTCACAAGATGGCCACACAAGTTCAATGCCAACAACAAGAAAAAGAAAAAAAATGGAGAAGAGCCCATCTCTAGGATACAGATCATTTATTAAAAACCCACATTGTTTTCATTAACATATTTGTTTGTTCTTTTAGAAATACAATATTGTCTTGATTACTGTAGTTGTGCAGTAGGTCTTGAGGTCGAGTAGTGTCAGTCCTCCAGGTTTGTTCTTCACTTTTTCAGAAGCACGTCAACGGATTTTCTGTTCAGTTTCATTTGCCAATATTCTAACACTTGGCCACCACTTGCTGAGAGGCTGGAAAAGCCATATTGAATGTTTTAACTGAACATGCAGGGTTGAACATGCCTGTTGAGTTTGCCATCTGCTGTAAGTGTGGATGTCGGGAGACCTTGGAAACCACAAATGTACCCCATGCATGAGTCGGCACTGGGAGCCTGCCATAAAGAAGAGTATCAATAGCAAAACCAAAACCAAAACCAAAACCAAAAACTATAACCAATACTTGCTAACTAGAAGGCCCTATGTCCCTATTCTATAATGTCCCTATCTACTCCCTTGGCCCTGGAAAACACAGTAGATCAGGGGTCCCCAACCTTTGGGCTGTGGACTGACTGGTACTAGTCTGGGCCTGTTAGGAACTGCACTGCACAGCAGGAGGTGAGCTGGAATGTAATGTGTTTGCATCATCCCCAAACCATCCCAACGATCCCGGTCCATAGGAAAACTGTCTTCCACAAAACTGGTCGGTGGTGCCCAAATGCTTGGAGACTGATGAGTAGATGGATGGGCCAGAAGATGAGGGAAGGTTGAAAGACCACACCATGTCCCTTTCCCTCACTGCAAGTCTCTGGGCCAGGCAGACCTGAGCTGATGGAATGGGAAAAGCTCTGAATTTGATGTAAGATTGACATTTTAACTGGACTGGACTTCTAAATTTTTATTTAATTTAACTTTTTGGTATCTTAAATGACAAGGAAGCCATGGGATATGCTGAGAAAATGTGAAAGGATGGAAGAGGAGACCTGACACAGTATCTCAGTTGGGAGCTTTGTCTGGAGGAGGATAAATCCACTTCCTGACTGTGCCTCCACTGAGTTCAGCCCCTTCAACAAACTGGTTATGCCAGAAACTATAACCTCCTTTAATCCTGGCTGTTCAGCCCAAGTCCTCACTCTTAATAGTTCTTCCTGGCTCTCATCTGGTAGTCTTTTCATGGCACAGGGATGCTGGATCTGTCAATACAAGACAACTTTGGGAGAGAATCTGGGGTCTGTGGGGCAAGGAGAAAACCCAGTAGGAATATTTAGGGGAGATTAATTGTAACAGGATAACAGCAAATCCTGGGCTATCACTAACTGTCTTTGTGATCTCTCTCTAGCATTGAGTTTCCTACTCTGACATGATTGCACTAAAGAAGTGATTGTAATAGATACCTCTTGTGATAGCTGCCTGGCTCCCTCCATCCCCAAGATATTGCCTATGATACCTAGGGATTTTGTGGGTTTATGTGACCCAGTGCTCCTCCAGAGCTAGTGAACCAGGGGAGTATATCTGTCCCAGGCCAGGGCAGTCTCTCTTTCCTGTTATTCTTGAATAGGGGGACACAGAGACTGGACAATGTTAACATTGATTATTATTGGTAACCTGCAGCTGCTGGTCCCAGAAATG
>PVKM010042014.1:0-12987 GCA_004027735.1 Carollia perspicillata | reverse complement strand
ATTTATCTTTAGAGGGGAAGGGCAGGAGAGAGAGAGAGCTACATCAATGTATGGTTGCCTATCATGTGTCCCCTGCTGGGAACTGGCCTGCAACCCACGCATGTGCCCCAACCAGGAATTGAACCACGATCCTCTGGTTCACAGGCCCGTGCTCAATCCACTGAGCTCCACCAGCCAGAGATCCAGCAATTCTTTTTAAAGAACCCACACACATACTCACCTACTCAGTCTACTCTGAGTTCCAACACTGAGGTAGCAGCATGAAAGGCACTAGTAACATATAGGGAGAAACTGAAGTGTCTGGAATCATGGCGAGCAGGGGCCATTGTCCCTTTTCTAGACTCTCCCCCACAGAGCCAGCAGGCTGGTGCTATATCTGAGACTGCATCAACCTGGTTAACACTGTTTAACCTGCCTTGGAGGTCCACAGAGACTCTCCACTCCCAACTTACAGGCTCACCCAACCTGCTTTTCCATATGAATGGCTGCCCTTTGCTTTTGCTTCACAGCTTCCTAAATCCTCTCAAATAAACAACAACTGGCCTCAGTGAGCCCCAGGCCCAGCACTAGCAGCATCCAGCCTAGAGTCACAGATTGGCTTCCCCTGGAAATTTCCAAATCCAGCACAAGTAGCAGCAACCTCAAATTGCTTTATAACTCAGGCAAGATGGCCCTGGGCAAAACACAGTCAGTAGCTGATCTTGGCCTGCACCACCCAGAAACCCCCAGGCCAGAGCACCCAGTGGACAGGTACACACCACATCAGAGCACCACCATCCTGCCCTTGCACAGCTAATCCTCCACAGAGGGCCAAGGTTGGTGGCAAGTGTTCACAGCCAGTCCTTGCAGGTGACTGGCCTAAGTAAATCCCTCCCATTGATCTGCCAACAGCAACCAAGGCACAACTACAAGAGGAGGGTATACTCAGCCTACATAAGGGGTGCACCTTGAGTACTCAGCTGGGGTGATAAGGGAGGCTATGTCACTGGACCTTACAGGACATTTACCACATTAGGCCACACTACCAAGACACGGAGTCAAAGCAGCTCCACATAATACATAAAAACAAACACAAGAAGGCTGCCAAAACAAGGAGATACAGAAACATGGCCCAAATGAAAAAATAGAACAAAACTCCAGAAAAAGCTAAATGAAATGTAGATAGGCATTCTATCAGGTGCAGAGTTCAAAACACTGGTTATAAGGATGCTCAAGGAACTTAGTGAAGACCTCAGCAGCATTTAAAAAATCCAGTCAGAAACAAAGGATACACTAATTGAAATAAAGAATAATTTTCAGGGAAACAGCAGTAGAGTGGATGCAGCTGAGAATCAAATCAATGATTTGGAACATAAGAAAGTAAAAAACAACCAATCAGAACAACAAGAAGGAAAAGAATCCAAAACAATGAGGATAATGTAAGCTTTAAGAGGTCCAACAGTCACATCACAGGAGTGCCAAAAGGAGAAGAGAAAGAGCAAGAAATTGGAAGTCTATTTGAAAAAATAAAGAAAACTTTCCTAATTTGGAGAAGGGAATAGACATGCAAATGCAGAAAAAATAGAGAGTCCTAAACAAGATGGATGCAAAGAGGCCCACTCCAAGACACATAATAATTAAAATCCCAAAGGTTAAAGATAAAGAGAGAATCTTAAAAGCAGCAAGAGAAGAGAAGTTAGTTACCTATAAGGGAGTTCCTTAAGACTGTAAGCTGATTTCTCAAAAGAAACTGCAGGCTAGTTGGGATTGGAAAGAAATATTCAAAGTCATGAAAAGCAGGGACCTATAGCCAAGATTGTTCTACCCAGCAAAGCTATCATTTAGAATTGAAGGGCAGATAAAGAGCTTCCTAGATAAAAAAATTAAAGGAGTTCATGATCACCAAACCATCATCATATGAAATGTTAAAGGGACTTATTTTAGAAAAAGAAGATCAAAGCTATGAATAATAAAATGGCAAAAAATACATATCTATCAACAGTTGAATCTAAAAATCAAACTAAGCAAACAAGAACAGAGACAGAATCATGGCCACAGAGAATATTTTGATGGTTGCCAGATGTGAGGGTTGTGGGGGGATGGGTGAAGAGGTGAGGGGATTAAGAAGTACAAATAGGTAGTTACAGAATAGCCATGGGGATGTAAAGTACAATATAGGAAATGGAGTAGCCAAAAAGCTTATACGCTGTAGGGGAGCTCTGTCCAGCAGCGCCTTCTTCGCCACCCGTTCCTGGTCATCACGGATGAGAATAAGTCTTTCAAGACATGATCTGCTTGGGGAGAAAAGGTGGCTGATCTCTTAAAGGAGAAGGGCCTTGAGCCTGTTTTTCAATGGGCTTTTATTGGGTTTAATTTGTATAGGAATACAGCATGTATACATAAAGCCCAATCATTGTCAGGCAGTAATAATCAAATAATAGATAACATTCAAAGAAATATGAGGGCTCATTCTGAGTCAGGATCAGATAGCCAAAGGGCCATAAAACTTGGGGAAACAAACTCATTTATTCTTGGACCCTTATCATTTAAATTGGGGGCATTCTTAGCAAAACAGGTTTCACAGGATTTTATGTATTCTCTTAGGCTTGATTGCCCTGGAGAAGCTGCCCTTTCCAACACAGGGCCACACCCACCTTCAGCATTGTTTCAGGCTTAAGTAAAGTGGAGGATGCAGTAGCCAAGAGATTAGAAGACTTCTTACAGACAGAATGAGAACTCAGGCTATGTCAAAGCCAAGGGGTGAGGATCCATCACCCCCTTTTTCTGTAGCCCCCTAAGTCGTTCCCTGATGGCCCCATTTCAACCATGCCTGTCTTAGGTTGTCTCTCCCTTGAGGAGTCTTACCCATCATTGGCTAACTAGTCATCTGCCCGGGGCCAAGCAGGGTGAAGTAAAGGGGGCAGAGGCTGCACCCCTGCTGGGAAAATAAGCTTTGTCTCCTTAGTAGCTTATGGTCCCAAGGTCTTTTAACTCAGCTTTAGCAATTGGGGGTTACAACTTCTGAAACCAGGCAGGGCAGTTCTCAGCTATATGCATCACCCATGGACATGAACAGTGGAGGCGGATTTCCTGAGGGGCGTGGGGGAAGGGATGGTGGTGCTGGATGGAAGGTGATAAAGGGGGAAAAATCAGGATAACTGTAATAGCATAATCAATAAAATATAATAAAAAATAAAAACAATGTTAGATGTCACTTAGGTTTCTTTTTAAATTGTGATAAAATACACTGTTAAATTTACCATCCTAGCAATTTTAAGTATACTGTTCAGAATGTATATAAGTACATTTACATTGCAGGCAGCCAATCTCCAGAACTGTTTTCATCTTGAAAAACTGAAGCTATACCCATTAAGCAACAATTCCCCATTTTCTCTTTCCCCCATCCCCTGGCAACTACCCTTCTACTTTGTGATACTAATAATAGGAATCATATATACAGTGTCTTTTTGTGACTGATTTATTTAACTTAGTATAACTTCTACAAGGTTCATCTATGTTGTAGCATGTGTCAAAATTTCCTTCCTTTTTAAGGCTAATATTCCACTGTATATATCACATTTTGTTTATCCATTTATCTATCAGTGTACATTGAGGTTGCTTCTACCTTTTGACTATCATAAATAATGCTGCTGTGAGCATAGGTGTGCGATTATCTCTTCAACACTCTGCTTTCAGTGTTTCTGGTAGATACCCCAGAAGTAGGGTTGCTGGATCATATGGTTATTCTATTTTTAATGTTTTGAGGAACCACCATACTGTTTTCCAGAGTGACTGTACCACTTTACATTTCTGTCAACAGAGGACTTTTCATATTTCATATGTTTTTGTATGTTAGCTATATTTGTTTCATTAAGCCTTCAAATTTATTGACACAGTGTTTATAATGCATTTACTGTCTGGAGTTTGTAGATTTTATTTATATTTTGAAATAACCGATCTTGTGCTTTGCTGACCCTTCTTACTGTACATTGTTTTTATTTTGTTCATTTGCTCTAATCCTTCTAGGCTCTGAGTTTGCTTTGCTGTCTCACACTTGGGGTCTGATTTGTGTTTGCACATGCTCTCCTGAGTTTGTGTGATTGTTCTCCCTTCTTTCTGCCCTCCCAGAACAGTTTTCCAGAAGCATTCATGGTTTTGTTTGTGTGTTTTAATAAGGGGAGTAAATTGGGAGGAAAGAAGTAGAGGTGTTAGAAATTGTCATCTTTCAGCACTAGGCTTCAACCCCATTATCGGCTATGCTTAAAATTCTAACACACTCTGACAAGATTATCAAATGCAGTTTGTAACATTGTTATTTTTTTCCCCTTCCTCGCAGGACCCGTTGGGGCCCAGCCCCTACTCATGGTGCCCAGAAGACCTGGCTATGGCACCATGGGCAAACCCATTAAATTGCTGGCTAACTGTTTTCAAGTTGAAATCCCAAAGATTGATGTCTACCTCTATGAGGTAGATATTAAACCAGACAAGTGTCCTAGGAGAGTAAACAGGTAAGAATCATGAAGTCATGGAGATTTTTTTTACTCTTGGTATTTGTCTTTACCATAGTAATTATTTATCTTGTATATCTGATTAACAGTGATAATGTCTAACAGTTTGACCAAGAACACATGGTAATTTGTTTTGAAATTGATTGTTCTTTAGGGGTATGATGATAGGTAAAATCTCCAAACAGCCTTGAAATTTTTCCATTATAACATGAACTCATATGTTCTCTCTGTGATGATAGAAAAAGTCCAAGTCATTTTTAGATGCTTTTGAAATCATTGAGCATCTTTTCCTTTGCTGTTAGGTAATATATCTCATAACTCCCCACTCCACCTTATTTACCCCTTTTTTAAAGTACCCTTTAAGATGATGGTGGTGGTAGAGGTATTATTGGTGGTTGTCATGGTTTTGTGCTTTCTATTCCCCTGATCCTCAACTGCTAACTATTCCTTAGTCTTACATAGGAAAAAGTACATAATGGTATTTAAAGGTTTTTCAGTCTGCTTTCAGTAAGCTTCTTTTCTCACATTCCCCAAGTACTCTATATGTGTGTATGTGTGTATGGCTGTGACTTAGGTAATGCAGGAAATATGAAAGAGAATATGAAAAAC
Organism: Carollia perspicillata; assembly: GCA_004027735.1. Lineage (NCBI taxonomy): Eukaryota > Metazoa > Chordata > Mammalia > Chiroptera > Phyllostomidae > Carollia > Carollia perspicillata. The sequence goes on along the minus strand of PVKM010042014.1, from coordinate 7,891 downwards.
ATTATGAAAGGAGGTTTTTTAAAAAAGACTAGAAAAAACATTTAGAAAACAATGATACTCAACATTTTGATATGTAGTATGAAATACCTCAGACTTTTCTTATTCAGTGGGTATTATTAAGTACCTTCATTTAAGACATAGATGCCTACACCTCATACTTACCTAATGTTATAAATCAGTGTTACCTCAATTAAAAAAAATAGATGGTTCTTTCTGTCAAGAAATTTATAATTTAGTGGAGTAGATAAGACACGTAAGATATAGGAAGTGAATGAACACTAAGAGTCTTTGTGATAGTGTGTAAAGAAACCATATGAATATTATAATTAACATAAAATGCCAAATTCTCTCTGAGGTTAGAAGGGAATTGTGGAGTATTACATGTGGAAAGAATCAAAGAGATCACCTAATCTGATAGTCTTTTTTTTTTTATATATAGCCGAAATCCAGAAATATTCAAGAACACATATTTCTAATAGCAAAAGTGAGATCAGAGGTCCAGAATCCTGACTTGATAGTCATTAAGAAATATTTGTAAAGCAAGAAGATAATAAAGTCTTGCCATTTGTGACAACTTGAATGGACCTTGATGAAATTTTGCTGAATGAATTTAAGTCAGACATAGAAAAACAAATACCGTATGATTTTACTTACATATGGAATCTAAAAACAGCATAAATGAACTTTATACTTTCCTAATATTTTGGCTTGATTGTATATCAACATCTGCAAAACTTATTCCCTTTATTTCTTTCAAAAGACTAGATTTTTGTTTTAACTTTTTATAATACCACTACATATCTTGTTGGTGTCAGTTAAACTTGGTGGGCTTTTGAAATTAGTTGCTACACTTCAACAGCTAGAATTCTGGAAATTAGAAGGAATTAGATAGAATTTTACAATTCCTTTTCAGTGTTAGCTAAACAGTTGCAGGCCAAAATGCAGCAGTATTTAAATCAACACATACAAGGTTTCTCTTTTCCACATGCCACATGTTTAAATATTTGGAGCTGTGGCATTAATCATAATGGCAGCATACTGATAAATTGTCTCCACACAAGTTTCCACTTTAGTCAGAGGAGTTTTCTTGGACAGAATATGCAAGAAATGCTGGTGAATCTTTTTGTGAGTCAGCTTCTCTACTTTAGACTTTCTGTCCATTGGTTTTCTTTCTCTTTTTTCACTTGATTCATTTTCTTTTTTAAGATTTTATTTATTTATCTTTAGAGAGGAAGGGAAGGAGAGAGAGAGAAATATCAATGCATGGTTGCCTCTCGTGCGTGCTGGGAACTGGCCTGCAACCCAGGCATGTGACCTGACTGGGAATTGAACCGTGATCCTTTGGTTTGCAGGCCTGCCCTCAATCCATTGGTTTTCTTTATCTTTCCTCAACCCTTTGGTGTGGCGTGTGCATGTCTGTGTGTGTTTCCTATGTAATGATTTTGATTGAAAATGAGCATTTGGCTTAGGGGCATGTTTGTTTAGCAGACTTTAACGAGTGAATGGTCTCAATAACTAAAAATAAAATGTTTTTAGAAATATTATGACCTAGAGTATAAGTTCTGTAACTTGAGATTTTATGTTAGTCTGTCCAGCTACTAAGTACTTGTATATATGGGGGTAAAACCTGAGTAAAATGTTATGTACTTATTCAAAATCATTGAATAATGAATACATGGGGAAAATTATATACACAATAATGAATATAATAAATCTATTTTAGACATGTAAAAATTTGAAAGAATCTTAAAATAATAATAGTAGATGGGGTTGATTTATTTTTTGGTTCAATTTTCTTTTTATAATTTAAACATTATAGTAATTTTGCTATTATAATTACTGTTTTTAAAAACATTTTATTTATTTATTTTTAGAGAGAGGGTAGAGGAGGGAGAGAAACATCAGTGTGTGGTTGCCTCTCACACACCCCCAACTGGGGGACCTGGTTTGCAGGCCAACACTAAATCCTCTTGTCACACCAGCCAGGGCACTATTATAATTATTGTTGCTTTTTCTTTTAATTTTTAAATTGACTTTTAGATTTAGAGAAAGGGTGGGGAGAGAGAGAGGATTGAAACAGACATCAATCAATTGTTCCACTGATATATGCATTCATGGGTTGCTTCTTGTATGTGCAGACCTGGGATTGAACCCACAACCTTGGTGAATCCAGGAGGAAACTAACCAAGTGAGCTACCCGGCCAGGACCCCATTACTATTATATTATGATTAATGATATAGGAACAAATATTTGTGCATATTGTATATGGATGTAATGTAATTCTGATTGAATTTTAGAAGGAAAAAATAAATCTAGGTTGATGTCATTTCAGGTTTTAAATGGAAATCTCAAATCAGAGTGTTTGAAGGAACACCTTTTCTGTTGTTACTAGGCACATCATTGGCATAGTGTCGTAATTGAGTACTATGCCAAGAAAGGGATATACTTTTTTAAAATAACAACTTTACTGATGTAAAATTCACACACCATACAAAAATTCACTCAGAGGTGATGTACAGCTATCACCACTATCTAATTTTAGAATATTTCATCCTCCTAAAAAGAAATCCCATACCCATTGTCAGTCACTACCCATTGACTCCTTCCCCACAGCCCATGCTAAATACTAATCTACTCTCTGTCTGTGTAGATTGGCCTTTTCTGAACATTTCTTATAAATGGAATTATACAATGCCTGCCTTTTTGTGTGATGTCTTTCGATTCACATGTTTTACAGATTCATCCAACTTGTAACGTGTTGTAACTTCATTTTTTTCATTACTAAATAGTATTCCATTATATAGATATTTTATAGATTTATCAGTTGATAGATATGTGAGTTGTTTGTACTTCTTGGCTTTTATGAATAATGCTGCTATGAACATTCCTGTACAGGATTTTGTATGGACATATGCAACTTTTTCTTTACTTTTTTGAGGAACTGCCAGACTCTTTTCCAAAGTGGCTGTATCATTTTACATTCCCACTAGCAGTGTGTGGTGATTCCAATTTCTCCACATCCTCACCAAGATTTGTTATCTGTCTTATTTGTTATAGCCATCTTAATGACAATAAAGTAGTATCTCATTGTCATTTTGATTTTTCATTTCCCTGATGGCTGATGATGTTGAGCATCTTTTCATGTACTATTTGCCATTTGTATTTTTGGAGAAATGTCTATTCAAATCCTTTGCCCATTTTTAGATCGGCTCTTTTGTCTTTCCATTAAGTTGTTGCATTTCTTTATACCTTCTAGTTAAAAGTCTCTTATTTGACCTTTTGATTGATAATGATTTGCAAATTTTTTTTCCCTTTCTGCATGCTGCCTTTTCACTTTCTTGATGATGTCTTTTGAAGCAAAACATTTTTAATTTTGATAAAATTCAGTTTTTTCTTTTGCCAGTTGTTCTTTTGGTGTGATACCTAGAGAACCATACTTAGAGGACATACTCTAGAAAACACTGCCAGTGAAAATCAAACAGTATGGTGTTTAGCTTTCTTGGGGAAATTGTACCATGTAAAATATATCAGTTAATAATGTGTCACTTTATTTTCCTTGTTTGTTAATCACTTGGAAGAAAAGAAATCTAACAGTTAGTGATTATTTTAAATCTCAAAATTCTTTTTACAAAATTTTATTTATTTTTATTGGGTTTTTTTATTACCATTTAGTCCCCTTATACTCTCCACCACCTTGCCACAATCACCACATTGTTGAAGTAGCACCTAAATAAATTACTCACTGGTAATTATAGTTTTTTGGTTAATAGTACAGTATATTTGGGATTGAAAGATACTTTTTAAGTAAATATATGTCTAAACATCAGGGACTAGTGGGTAGAGTTTATTCCTAACATCTATCCATTTGTATAGATTTAAATTATAATAACAGCTATATAATAATCCCATTGTATGGATGCTCCTTAATTTGCTTACTTTAGGTCTCCTCCAGTTTTTTTCCTTAGATTGAGTTAGTAAGTCCATTTAAACCAGTTATCTCAATTTACCGTATAGTTTTTACCAAAACAGAATACTGTTGGTACTAGATTTAAAAATACATGGACTCTTACTGGAATTACAGTTCTAAATCCTGCAGTAACTTTACAAACTTAAAGATTACTTTTTGGATACTCCCTATTTTCATTTAACTATTTAATTTATTGTGTTCCTGTTTTTTTTTGTTAGACACTGTGCTATGTTCTGGAGGTCACAAGATAAGTAAAACATGATCCTTGATAAGGATTTCATAGTCTGTATAGAATGACAAGTTCTGTGAGAAGTGCATTATGTGCTGTGATGAAAGAGTAATGGTAACTACTAACAATTAGTTAGATTCATTAGCTTTCATTTCAATTAGACAGAAATTAACTACTGTCACTCCAATAAATTCAATGATTTTTTTTTTAAATTAATGGTTTCTGCTTTTGGTTAGGGAAGAAGATGGGGTACATGACATGGTATCTGAGCTGAATAGTTTGTCCAGTGGGTCAGGGGAAAGAATAATCTGTATAGAGAGAGCATGAGCAAAGGTAAGACATGTTTATGTAACACAAGTAGGCCAGTATAGAGTCTGAAAAGTTAGCTTGAGGGTACATCATTATGCTAAGGACTGTGAATTCAGAAATAGTAGCGAGCCATTGGAGGCTTTTGAGCAAATGAGGAACATCTATATTTAAAAGCATTAACTAATGGCAGTGTGGAGAATGAATGAGAAAAGGGAAAGACCAATCCTAGAGAACATTTTTAAAACTGCTGTAGTAGTCTGTATCAGTGATCTTTAAACTTTTGATCATACATTCCCATTAGTTCAAATATGTTTGACCATGCACTTAATAGACAAATATATATACATACATGTACTAAAAAATTTTATAGACATATACTACTATTTTAACATACTGTATAACTATAGAAAAATTAAAGGTTGGGAAACAATATTTTGAAATAAACTATTTAAGAATATATTTAATAATTTGAAATTTTTAGGTTAATGTATCAAAAACCTGACAACGTGTACCATACAGTTGAACTGAAATAAGTTGCAACATGCTGAAAATGAAGAATGAATGAGAGTTCACCATTAACTCTTATATGTTGCAGAGCTCCCATTATTCTGTTAGGATTCCTGGTGTACCATGTTATACCTAACCATCTGACATGGACTAAGTCGGGGCAGCAGTATCAAGCCATATTCATGAATATTAGTAAGTCTTAATTTCAAATTGTTAGCTGAAAATTAAATATAAAATTTTTTTTCCTCATGCTTCAGCATACTATTACTATAGCACTTTCGGTACCTATTTTTGTAGATTAGAGGTATTGTGTTGTAAGACTTAACTAACAGCAAGTGGTGAAGAGAGGGCTTAGATGATTTAGAACAATGAATAATTTAGGTGTGTAAGGAAAAGGAAGAAATAAGAATGGCTTCAGAGTCTCTACCTTATGTAATGGTGATGACTTTAACAGAAATACAGATGGTGAAAGAACGAAGTTTCTTATTTTCTCATGTGGATATTTGAATGTTGAAATGTGTTAAGAAGCATCAAAATAGAGTTCAATAGATGATTGGAACTAAGTCCCTAAAGCTCAGGAGATAAGTCTAGATGGAGATTGAGATTTGAGACACACCAGCATATAGGTGATAGTTAATAAGGAAAGTGAGTAGGGTCAAGATAAGAGGACTGACAATAGATCTCTGAGGATACTGTTGTTTCAAGTTTGCCAGTGAAGACACTTAACACACCAGAAAGGAAGGAGAACCAGGACAAAGAAGGTGTTTTAGGAAGGTTTCGTCCCGTACAAGATAGATGCTCTACTCAGTTTTTTACACGATAGCCCATCAAAATAGCCAAAGACTTCTGTAATTTCTTTTGAGTCTTTTCTATTCTAAACTAAGTCCTTAGTTTGATTTATTTTTACTCATATTACATGAGTTTCTGTCAGGATTACTTTCTGGTTGTTTCATTTTTTAGGGCCTTATGTTCTTCCAGATTGAACAGAGTACTCCACAATATGAAATGACCTGTGTAATATATGATGGGATGGTTACCCGCCTTGGGATGGTTACCCGCCTTGTACTAGGTACTTAAATATATGCAGCCTGAGTTCTTTAATTTTGAGGAAGCTGCATGGTACCATTAGCTCTTTCTGGACTTATAGTCACCCAAAGCTTCTTTCCACAAGAGCAATAGTAGTAGGTAAGTTCAGATAGGTGCTCTAATTTGTTCTTACTACTGTTGAACTTTTTTTTTTTTTTAATAAATGTGTTGTTACCCCTCACATGTCCCCAACTGGGGATCTGGCCTGTAACCCAGGCATGTGCCTTGACTGGGAATCAAACTGCCAACCCTTTGGTTCACAGGCCTGCACTCAATCCACTGAGCTGTACCAGCCGGGGCTGCTATTGAACTCTTCAAACAGAAATGCTTAGATTTCATAATCACCCTTATTACACATCATCTTCATTGGATTCAGTGTTATAGTTTGTCAGTAGCTTTTAACACACTTTTTTTTTTTTAGCTTACCCGTCATGTCTCTGAAGTATGTATCATTTGGAGATTTCTTAAACAATAGGTAGTTTTTTATTATTTATTAAATGTAGGACACTAGATATGTTTCTTTTGCTTATCATATTGATATGACTTTAGAAGTTTATTCTGAGTAAAAGTTTTTGTGAATGTCTAAGTTAACTTAGAAAAAGAAAAGGAACTTGCCCTATTCCATATTATAACATAGTAAAACCCTCTAGTCATCATGAAAACATGATACTGGTCCAATAACAGACAAATAAACCACTGGAACAAGATAGAGAACTAAGAGCCATATTTGTTTATATGTGAGAACTTAAGATTAAAATAGAGCCTGTCTAGATGGAGGCAAGGCATAGGTGGAAAAACTGTGCCTCCTCGCACAACCAAAATTAAGGACAACAAAGGTTTAGAAACAATAATACAACCAGAACAGACAGAAAATCGAACTACGGAAGTCCAACAACCATTCAACCTGACCGGTAAGAGGGGCAGGGTCTGCAGTCCGCAGAGAGGGAACGCAGCAGGAAAAGGCAGTGGCTGCCAGACCTGGGAGCGCAGGTGGCGTGAGGCTAGCAGACCCCAGATGCGGGGAGGAAACTAGCAGAGCACTCAGGGCGGTTGGCCAACCGTGGTCACACATTTGTACGCAGATAAACTAGGCAAAAATGAGCAGTGAGACAGACCATGCAACCCTGGGCCCAAGCGAAGGGAAATAAAGCCTAAAAACACTGATTGAAAATATGCCAAGAGAGACTCCCAGCCTCACAGGAGAGGTTGTGGGAGAGACCCACAGGGTCCTAGAACATACATAAGCCCACCCACCAGGAACCAGCACCAGAAGGGCCCGATTTGCTTGTGGGAAGTGGCAGAAGGGATGCAAATCCGAGAGAGAGCAGAACAAGCGCCATTGATCCCTCTCTGACCCTGCCCCCACAGACAGCATCACAACCCAGCAACTGGGTTGCCCCGCCCTGGTCAACACCACCCATAAGTGACAGGTGCCACCTGACCAAAAATGACTCAAACAGAAGAATAATCCAAAGCCCCAGAGCCAGTACTGTTTTACAAATATTTTCTTTATTTATTTTTAGAGAGAGGGAAAGGGAAGGAGAAAGAGTGGGAGAGAAACATCAGTGTGTGGTTGCCTCTCATGTGTCCCCTACTGGGGACCTGGCCTGCAACCCAGGCATGTGCCCTGACTGGGAATCGAACCGGTGACCCTCTGCTTCACAGGCCCGTGCTCAATCCGCTGAGCTACAACAGCCAGGGCCAGAGCCAGTACTTTTAAGTAACCAAGAGATAGCCTATCAGATGCACAGTTCAAAACACTGGTGATCAGGATGCTCACAGAACTGGTTGA
>PVKM010042013.1:0-12964 GCA_004027735.1 Carollia perspicillata | reverse complement strand
TAGAGGATTGGAACTTTCAGTCCCACTCCCTGATTTCCAGGGAGGCTGAGGGGGCTGGAGTTCAAATCCATCCCCAGTGGCCAATGATTTAATCAATTGTGCCTTTGTAACGAAGCCTCTATAAAAACGCAAAAGCAGAGGCTTCCGAGAGCCTCCAGGTTGGTGAACACGTGCAGATTTAGAGGCACAACACCTCCGTGTCCTTTCCCCACGCCCTGCCCTATGCGTCTCTCCCATCTGGCTGTTCCTAAGTCGCATCCTTTCGTAACAAACTAGTGATCTCATCAGTAAATTGTTTCTCTGAGTTCTGTGAGCCATTCTAGCAAATTAATCCAGCCCAAAGGTGGGTAGGGGGAGGGAGATGGTTGGATCCTCTGATCTATCGTTGGTAAGTCAGAAGCACACATGATAAATAACCTGAACTTTCCGTTGGCAACTGGTGGGGTGGGGCCGTCTTCTAGGGCACAGCCCTTATCCTGTGGTCCACAGTGTCCGAATGAGTTCAACCGCAGGACACCCAGCTGGCGTCAAAGAATTGCTTGGTGGTGTGGGAACCACTGTCTCCCTGTTGGAATTGGTGATCAGAATCTTGACCTTACAATTTCTGGTGCTGCTTTTTAAAACACAGATCAGCCCTAGCTTGTGTGACTCAGTGGACTGACTGAGTGCCGGCCTGCAAACCAATGGTGGGATTCCCAATCAGGGCACACCCCTGGGCTGCGGACCAGGTCGGGTCTCCAGTAGGGGCATGCGAGAGGCAGCCACACATCGATGTTTCTCTCCCTCTCTCCCTCCCTTCCCCTCCGTCTAAAATAAATAAATAAAATCTTTTTAAAAAATCTGTCTTCATTTAAAAATAAACCATTATCATCATCAGGCATTTATTTAAAAACAAAGTGACTGTTTCATAATTTTAATCAAAAGACTTTAAGGAAGACATCAACAAGAGACGTTTTGCTTACTTTCAAATTAAAACGTCTGAAAAAACTAACCCAGTTACTTCAGCTCTTTAAAAATAGCTTGCTGCCAATTAGCGAATAAGATTCAATGCAGTTGTGTGACCACTTTGGCCCTTAAAAGTACAGACACCGGCAGACGCACGGAGGACTTTATTTTCTCACCGAACCTCCAACCTGAAGCTTAGCAGTGGTTAATAACTTATGTGGGTCAGAGCCGTACTAATTCATTTAAGGCTACAGTAGAATTTCTTGGCAGAACTCCGTGGCTCCAAAATGAGAAGTACCTAGTGGAACTGACGCTGCAGCGACCCCCGCCTGCCTCGGGGATGCTCTGAGCGCGGCCAGGCCTAAGGAATCGAGGCTGAAACGAGCCGCCGCACAGATCGGAGTCATAAATCTTCCTTCCTGGAACCACTTGAACCACCAGATTCTAACTGATCAGTAAGACAAAGCCGGGGAGCGGGGGGCGTTCTTTCAGGGCATTTTTTTCTACCATTGATAGATACCCTGATTTTCTCACGAAGCATCCCTTCCCCCGCACAGAGGCAGCCTTCCTTTGGGATGGTGGGAACGCCCAGGAACGAAGTGGAGGCCGGCGGTCCCTCCCACTGCGGCTCCCCCGGCACCCTGCTCTGGGTGACAGCGCCCAGGGAAGGGTCCCAGGGCGGGAGGCAGCGGGCAGACCTTTTCCCCGGGGACGCTTTCCTGTTGGAAGACCTGTTGTCCTTGAGTTCCCGCCGTCGCGGAGGGACACCTCCGCGCACATTTTTCTATGTTGTAGTTTGTTGAACAAGACTTTTTATGTATGTCCCCAAATCTAGTATCTTAAACAAAATGATACACAAGTAAAGTCTCAAATTACTTCCCCAAACAAACAACTGGGAGCCATTAGAACGAGGTACAAACGGTTTGGGAGGGAAGCTTGCAGGCTTCGGTGTGACTGGATGTCGCAAGTCGCAAGTCTACCGCTTGTAACGATCACATCAATTAGAAAGTCCTGCATTTGTGGTGTTTTACTCATTATACGTCCTAATATGGGGGGTTGTTACTCACATGTGTTTTACTAAGTTTGACTTTAGGAAATTGAGTGCTGGGAACTTGTAGGAAAAGAAGGAGTTCCGGGAACTGGATGGCTGACCACAGCTGGACATCTGGCAGGGCTACAGGGTGGAACAGACAGATTGGCGTAGAATATAGCATCAGAGGGAGTGGGGTGCCCCGTCTGTCCTGCTTCTAAGGCCATATGACCTGTCTCCACCTCCCAGGGGGAGGTCAAAACATCTTGGAATGAATGAGTTCCTTAGACAATCAAGCAATAGGGCATAAAGGGGACAAGAGACATTTTTACAGCAGTGGTCAAAAGAAGTCAAGAGCATATAAGAATATGGTCATCATCTGTCTTCAGAGGAGAGAGAGAGAGAGGATGATGAGGATGATGGCGGAGATCTTGGTGATGATGGCTCTCACTCTGTCTGCCCCTTGAATCACCCTGCTACAAGATAGGCAGGTTGTGAGTATTACATTTAAGTCTTTAATATATTTGGAGTTTATTCTTGTGCATAGTGTAAGACGGTCTAGTTTCATCTTTTTTGCATGTATTTGTAGAATTTTCACAAGACCATTTATAAGACTGTCTTTACCCCATTGTATGTTCTTGCCTCCTTTGTCAAATGTTAACTGACCATAAATGTATGGGTGTATTTCTGGGCTCTCTATTCTGTTCCATTGATCTATGTGTCTGTTTTTATGGCAGTACCATGCTGTTTTGATCACTATGGCCTTATAGTATAGTTTGATATAAGGTAGCATGATTCCTCCAACTTTGTTCTTCTTTCTCAAGATTGTTGTGGCTATTTGGGGTCTTTTGTGGTTCCATATACATTTTTGGAATATTGTATATGGTGAAATAAACCATTAGAATCTTGATAGGAATTGCATTGACTCTATAGATTGCTTTGGGTAGTATGGACTTTTTAAAAATGTTAATTCTTCCAGTCCATGAACACGGTATATGTTTCCACCTTATTTGTATCTCCTTTAGTTTCTTTCTTCAGTGTCTTATAATATTCCAAGTACAGGTCTTTTACATCCTTGGTTAGGTTTACTCCTAGGTATTTTTCAATGCAATTATAAATGGGATTGTTTTCTTAGTTTCCCTTTCTGTTCATTTCTGGTGTATAGAAATGCAACTGATTTCTGGATATTTATTTCGTATCCTGCTACTTTACTGAATTCGTTCATCAGTTCTAGCAGGTTTTTGGTGGAATCTTTAGAGTTCTCTATATACAGCATCCTGTCATCTGCTCTCCTACCTTTTTGGGGAGGGTGTGGCCCTTCCAGATTCTGACTTTGTGGAGGCCATTGCACTTCCAACTCCCCACCTGTGGCATCAGGGACACTGTCTCTTGTGTCCCGTGCCCCACATGCCCCCACCCGGCCTCATCCCAGGGTTCTGGGCACCTAGTTTTGACAAAGTTCTTCAATAAAACATTGGCTTTAGCACTAATTCACCATTCTACATTCCTGGTTTTCAAAGGATATTTATTGTGTGTAATTCTGCAGTTATGTAGTTTTGTAACTGGAGGATTTTCCATAATAGCTAGTCCACAGTATTGCTGGGAACAATTCATCTCATTAAATCCCAGTCATCTCTAAAGGCTCAATTCAGAGGTCACTTCTTATGTAAAAGCTTTCCACGAGTCTCCTGGAGGAGTGGACCCTCCCTGAAGCCTCCACAGCCTTCTGTGACACTCTGACTCTGGGGCTGTAACTCAGGTGGGAAGTATTTCTAGATACGTGCCTGCCTGCCTGCGTGTCTGTCTCCTCCACCAGTTCTGAGCGGCCTGGGGCAGACACTTTCAGAAGCATCTCTCAGCTTCTGCATCTAGCACAGAGTGCGCCACCTGGGGGATACTTAATACCCACGGAATGAAAAGAAAAGTAAGTAATTGATCCTGTGCTAATGCCATTGTTCAAACTCTGATGAGTCTCCCAATCATGTCTGTTAGGAAATATTCAATATTCACATATTTAATGTAGACATGATGCGGTGCCTTTTCTTGTCCCTGTGAGATGCCAGGCTAGTTCCTCTCCCCAGGTCTTTGCGTTGTTGTCCTTCTGCTCGGAATGCTCTTCCCCTGGATGTTGACCTGGCTACCACATTCCACCTGTTGTACATCTCAATGTAAGTGCTGCCTCCAGAGAGCAGGCTCCCCCAGCCACCTCCACGCGATGCCCAGTCACATTACCCTTTTTTGTTTGTTTGTTTGTTTGTTTTATCCTCAACTGAGAACATTTTTTTCATTACTTATTGAGAGAGAGGAAGGGAGAGAAAGAGAGAAGGAAACATCAGTGTGAGATACATCAGTTGGTTGCCTTCTCATATGCACTTGGACTAGGGATTGAACCCACAACCTGGGTATTTGCCCCAACCATGAATGAAACCTGCGGCCTTAGGTCTATGAAATGATGCTCCAACCAACTGAGCCACATCGGCCAGGGCACAGTATCCTATTTTTTCTTGTTCATAGCATTTATTATAGCACATGATTCTATAATCGCCTAAAATTAATGTATTTATTTGCATTTAAAAACAAACAAATAGCCCTGGCTGGTGTGTCTCAGTGGATTGAGCGTGGGTCTGCGAGGCAAAGCATCAAGGTTCGATTCCCGGTCGGGGCACTTGCCTGGGTTGCAGGCCAGTTCCCAGCAGGGAACACACGGGAGGCAACAATACATTGATATTTCTCTCCTTCACTCCTTCCCTTCCCCTCTAAAGATAAATAAATAAAATCTTTAAAAGCAAACAAGCAAACAAACAAATATTATGTAGTAGCATTCCCAGAACCTAGAACAACATCTACCACATAATAAATATTTAACAAATAATATGTTGACTGCCTAATACATGACATATGCAAGAGATTTTGGAAAATGAATAATTGGCCCTCACAGTTTCATTGAGAAATTTATTTGATCAACATGGATATTTTGATCAAATATCAAATATTTGATATTTTGCACTGCTTTTAAGACTTTCCTAAGGCAGTGTTAGACAACTACTTTTATCTGCCTTTTTCTAGACTGAAGTTACCTGTTACACTCTGTAAATCTGGGAAACTGCTTATTTAATCATGTGTTAGAGCAAATTTGACCTTATTTCCTAAGTAAAGTCCAGCTTTGTCTGTTGGCAGCACTGCCTTTGGTCCCTCTGGCTATGGAGTGGGCCACATCCTTGTAGGTGGGATTTTGGTTCAGCGAAATCAGTTTCATCTAAAGGATGTGCCCCTCTCCACCTCCTTACCTCCTTACCCCTACCCCTCCAGTGAAGTTGTTAGTTGGTGTGCAAGGCAGGAAGGAGGCATGAGATGGTAGATGAGGGAGCATAAGCCGCCCTGGGGACTTGGAGGAAGGAGGTGGCACAAGGCACCAGTTAGGACAGAGGGTGGGCCTAAGAAATAGGGCAAAGGGCAACATAAAAGCAGTGGAAAGGCCTTGAAAATCACATAGAACACCTTTGACATTCAGTTCAGAGTTGGCTTTGCCCAGAATTGGTCTGGAAAGATGTACTTCCTTTAACTTATCATGGCGAGACACCTGCATGATGGTGGAGGAGAAGGTGGCTCAGAATGGCCATCTTTGTCCTGGAAGACGCACTCCTTCCCTGACAAGGAATACGGTGAAGCAGAGCATAGATTTCTCCTTCAGTTCTAAAAGTGGTACCAACTCTGGAGCCCAATGGCCACGCTGCCTTTCACCTTTCACCCGCCCAGGAAGCCAGGTCATGGAGGAAGCCAGGGTTTGGCACTGCGTGCTAACTAAATGTTCTTTGGAAGCGGTTTGACCAGGTTTATCCGCATGTGCACGTAGTTTCCAACAGGTGTTGGTTAAAAATGCTGATGCTCCATCAGACACTCTGGTTCAGTGGATTCAAGGTGTTCTCCAGGTATCTGCATTTTAATCTAACACCTCAGAGATTCAGATAATGGGATCTGTGGAACATTCTGTTACAGAATAATAGTAATAATAATAATAGTAATAATACTGCTTAACATCTACTAAGTGTTTGCTATGAGCTAGACATTGTGCTACTAATTCTGCACATGTATTATCTCAACCCTCATCACGTTCACCAGCTCACAAGACACTGTCACCATGTGCGGGAACAGACTGAGAGGGCCACTGTTAGTTGTAAGTGGTGAATCTTGGACTTAAAATCGAAAGGTCTCTGACTTCAAAGCCCATGTTCTTTCATCAGGCTAGGAATATTTTTTAAATCTTTAAGTTATTTGTAGGATGCCCTGATGCCTTGCTACTCAAAGTGTGGTCCGTGGAGCATACATCCCCTGGGAACTGGTCAGAAATGTAGAATTCAGGCCCTGCTCCAGACTGTGCAGAATCTGATTGTGAACAAAATCCCCAGGTGATATCTGTACACACTAAAGTTTGAGAAGCACTGTTCTAATGCATTTTATTCATTCATTTCCACCCCACCTCATGCCAAAATAAATTGAAGGCCCAATTTCTGATTACGTGTGTCCCAGAAATACCTCGTATCCCAGACCGTGTGACTCACATGGGTTGATGAGCTTTAATTCGCCCATTCACTAGCCTTAACTCAACTAACTTCATTATCTCTCACCCAGGCTGCCACCGTCCTCTCCTGCTTGAGCTCAGCATCCTCCTCCAATCCCTGCTGGGGTGCAGCTGTCCTTCCAGCCTCGGGCTCTTCGGCCCCCTGTGACGCCTCACGGTCGGCTCCAGCTGCTCCTTTCACGTCTGTGAGTGGGTTTAGAGTCTCATCGAACTCACCCCGGCGGCCCCAGGGCCTGGAAAGCAGCGAGGAAAGTGATTTCTTCCTTTCTTAATGGAGCAAACCAAAGACAGCTACCTTATGCCTTAGGATTTTTAGATCTCCTTTCTTCCCTTTGCTCAAGGTAACACTGGAAATACTCATTTGAAGAAAAGTAAAATACAGTGTGCTCCTCAGGGCTCTAGCTCACCACAAAGGTTTTTCAAGTTCTAGTTTTTCTATATGAACAAGAGTTAATTTATGTTGATTCCCTATGAAGCAGCAGTACTTTGTCCTTGTAGCCATTCTCCATTTGCATGAGACACCCATCAGGAATTGCCTTCTTTGTGCCAAACTCAGCAGGGCACAGGGCCAGGCTTTTTAAAAAGTAATTCATTAGTTTGGAAATAGGAAGTGACAAGAGGTAATTGATCTATTTCAATTTGCTCTCCCCAGGAGGTAGCTTTTATTTCTTTGCCCCGTGGCCCCTTTCAATCTAGTGCATGTATTTTCCAGAAAAATTCTTATCTTTGTTTTCAATTTGATGGGGAGCATATTTAGACTATTTTAAATCCCAAATGTAGACCTCTTGGTCTTAGTCTCTACTTTGCTATTACAACTAAAGATAGAAATTAGGCAACACCCCTGTCTCTCTTGCCATTCTGCCCAACCTTCTTTATTCTCTGCTTTCCCTTCCCCCCTCCCCCATGGACATTTTAATTTTGTTAAAATGTTTTTACTGCGGCTGTGACTCAAGAGGCTCGGCTAGCTGCAGAAACACACTGTCATTTGATATTCCAGCCCACAGCCCAGACAGCTCCACATCAGGTCACTTGGAGCAGAGCTGTTGAGTCTGCTTTATGACAATGACTGGCAACCCTCCGCTGCTGAAAAACAGACAGCATTAAAAAAAAAAAAAAAAAAAAGATAGCTAGTGTGCTGTGGGCAATAATTCCCCTTTCAATACCAGAATATGAATAGGAGCCCGTTCAACAGAAGCAAATGTGGTCACCAGATGATGACATAGCACTAAAGCCACACTCTTGATTCCCGCATGTGTTGGCTGAATAAGACGCCTCCATTCATTCATCCACCTGCCCATTCATCCAACTCTATTCAAAGGGGGCCTATTTCAGGATAGGAACATGCAAAGGCAAGGCTTAGGGCACAAAACAGCACCAGCACAGCTCCTGCTAGCAACACACCTGTAGTTATTGCAGAAGGTAGACTTCAAAAACCTATTTATAGGACGGGTGAGAACCATAATGGAAACCAAAGAAGACAGTACGGAACCCCAACAGGGAAACCAGAGGCAGTTACAGGTCCTCGCAGAGGAAGTGAGATTTGAAGTAAGATGTTAAGGGATGAATTGGATATTTCCAAAGGAAGGAGCGGGGTGGACGTTTTTCTCGCCACAGAAACATATGTAAAGGCAAGAGGCTGATGATAGCAGTGCCGCTAAACAAGATAAAGAAAAGGAGATACCAGTTGGGGATGATGAGAGTGAATTCTGCTTTACGTTGTGTTTGCAGTATCTGTGGTGGATTTAGGGCTCATATTTGGGACTAGAAAAAGAGATTTGGGAGTCAGTGTCTACAGGTCATGGGCAAAGGCAGCTAAGTTCACGAAAGCCCTTAAGAATATACAAAGTGAGAAGTAGAAACAACGGCCCTGATCAAATCCTAGGACAGCAACATGGAAGGATGGAACTGAGGACAAGGAACACACACGGGAGTCTGAAGAAGAGTGTAGAGGTAGTACAGACAGAAGCGTGTGGTAGCCGGGAGGTACCCACTTTTACAGAGGTGGTCTTCCTCATTTATGCATCCCAGTATCCCACACTTACCCAGATACCTCCTGAATAAATAATGCTATATATTATCCAGTTTAAGTTGACTTAGAAATGAGAGAAGTAAAGCCAACAATTATGTAATTTGTGTAATGAAGATATTCTGTCTTCTTTTTTTTTTTTTTGCTTTTTTTGGCTATGGATTTATTTCTGTTTTCCTTCCCCAGAATGCATTATGCCTCCTGAATCTGGATGTATGTCTTTCTTCAAGCCTGGAAAGTTCCTTACTATTACATTTAAAAATATTACTTCTTGTATTTTCTTTCCTTCTGCAATGCCTATTAGATGTAGTATATGGAGGTTTTCTATGAATGCTATTGTGAAATCATTTATGCCTTTAAACGGATGTCTGTTGTTTTTGATGCAGCATATATATCTGAGTATTTTTTGTAAAAGAAGGATTTTCAGCCAACCAAGTCAGCAGTATTACCAGAAAGTGGAGGTGCAACAGCGCCCTAAATCTGACCGCTAATTTAGGGCAGTTCCCCAATTCCTCTGCCATAGGCTGCAGGACTGAAGTTAATTTGCATATTAGACTCCAACTGGGCGTGAAACGTCCTACACCCAACAGTCTAAAACCCGAGTCTCAAACTTGCTGCTTTGCCTATGTTCTGTATCTCAGCAAACGTCGCTCCCATCTGGCCTGTCTTCCAAATTAGAGCCTAATTTTTCTTTGAGTCATCTCTCTCTTTCGCC
Source organism: Carollia perspicillata (assembly GCA_004027735.1). NCBI lineage: Eukaryota > Metazoa > Chordata > Mammalia > Chiroptera > Phyllostomidae > Carollia > Carollia perspicillata. The sequence continues at coordinate 3,669 of PVKM010042013.1, read as the reverse complement.
ACAAGCGTGTCTTCTCCTCTCCATTTCTGTGCTTATTCTCTAGGAGAAGCTGCCATATTTTCCATTGGCATCACCCTAACAGCCTCCTAGCTGGACTCCCTTGCTGTTCTTTGTGCCTGTTCCTATCTGTTCACTCAGAGCTTCTGGAATCGTCATTCTGAGTGTTGAATCTGGATATGTCACTTCCCTACATAGAAGGTGTAGCTAACTTTCTGCTGTCAAGAGAATAAAGTTCACGCTCTTCACAGAGCAATGAAGGCCCTAAATAATTTGCCTCCACTACCCTTCCACACCTTGTCTCCTGTCCTTGCCACGTCGTATACACTCTCTGCTCCCCCTGTGGTGGTAATGTGTTCCCATGAAGTTTTGTTCGAGCTATTCCCCTCCCTCGGAGTGTGCTTTGCCTCCCTTTACTTGTTGAAGTCCGGTGACCGATTGGTTAATGAGGCTGAGACTCCATGGCCAGAGTTGATCACACTCATCTCTACTTGAATTTGAATATAAAGTTTGTCACCGTATGCCTTGCATTTGTGTACTTAGCTATATACTTCGATGGAGCCACAAGGTCCTTCAGAACAGGAAACATTGCCTTCTATTCACCTCTATCATTCTACTGTCTAGCAAGACACTGGGAGATGAATACACAGTTATTGAATTAAGTTGTTATAATACAGTATTACAAAAGAACTCCGAAATCTTAGGAATCCATGCCTACTAATTATAGACAACTCTGAAGGATCTAAAGTAATAGAGGAATTGTATACATATGTATGTGTGTTGTATACAACAAGGTCTCTCCAGAAAAAGTCCAGCTATTGTTAATATAATGAGAACGGTGTGCTCAGCATCGATGTAACCTGGCGGCCAAGGAGAGTGGACTGGAATGCACGTGCGTGAACAATGATGACTTCACTGCACTACTCAGTGCGGGTGGTAAATGACGTTGGGTGAGCGTGGGTACTAGGTGGCTGTCACATTCAAAATGACTGAGCGGAGCAATGAATCTGGATCAGATTTTGCATTAAGCTTGAACATTCTTCTGTGGAAACTACTGGAATGATTTGGAAGGCTTTTGGGAATAATGCAATGAGTGGAGTGCAAGCAAAAGTGTGGCACAAACACTTTAAAGATGGTTGAGAATCCATTGAAAGTGACCCATGTTCTGGAAGGCCTGCAACAGGCAGAACCCCTGAGAGTATTGACCGTGTTCAGGCTGTAGTCAGCAAAGATTGGTGACTGACTGTTCAAGGACCAGAGCTGATCTGGAGATTCCCAAAACTACCATGTCTGAGATTTTGACACAGTATCTTGGCATGAAACATGTTGTGGCAAAATTTGTCCCATGGCTCTGCTACCAGAGAAGAAGGAACACTGTGCTGCAGTTGCTAATGACTTCATTCAAACCACTACCAATGAACCAGCTTTCCTCGAGAACGTCATACTGGAAATGAATCATGGGAGAGCTGTGTGAAGTCCCAAGGCACCTGCTTTGGAGGGAACCGAGACATTATTGTCCTATGTTCAATGTTTCTTGTATCTTCTTCAATAAGTGTCTCTATTTTCCATATTACATAGCTGGATACTTTCTGGACAGGCTTCATATATATTCCAAAACATCACATTTTTTTTGAAAAGTCATTTATATTTGGCCAGTGAAAAGAGAACCTAAGCAAATATGATAATATGATAATGCTAGTATCAATTTTTAACATCTACCCCCATCTCCAGCCCCAATTAAGTCCTCTCAGTGTGATTTTGAAGAGCTGGGGACAGGGGAGCAGTGCCCTTATCTGCTCCCTCCCAATCAATATTCTGGACAAAGCAGAGCAACGGAGAACAGTGACAGATACAGGTGAGCAGGGCAGCAATGCTCGGATCTATTGAGTGGCAAGACTAATTAAATATTGGGAGTAAGAAAAGAGTGTATGTAATATTAAATTATTGACAGATCTCAGTCTTTTCTTAGGATCATATGAAACCAGCAGTCATTACTATTCAACCAACACATTTCTGTACTTACCAAGGTTGAGTGAGCAAGAGGTTGTTTTTATAATATAATGAGGGAGGAGATTTAAATTATTCCAGGAGAAATCCAGCTTTAAAGATTGTTTCAAAATAACACTTCCTAAATTTAAAAATTTCAATAATTCTTTTTTTACTTTGTATGTAGTGAGGAAATTTTTCTTTAAAAAGAACCCAAATTGAAATCAATTAGTGGAATCTAATTTTAATAAAACTTCTTTTCCATCTCACTTTGGCTATTCATTGTGTTGTCTGGTTACTTAATAAAAGATAATTTTTCAGCTGGAAGTCTTGAAAAATGTCACTGGAGGTTTTTTTCAGGTTTAGATCAAATCAATTCTCAGTTTAATATCCTGCTAGACCTTTGTAGATACATTTTTCTTCCTTTCAGTTTATCAGATGACAAGCACTGCCTGACACCAGCCTTCACGCCACATGAAGACCACTACGTGAAGTCCCCAGGAAAATCTTCCACGTGTCAAAAACACGTTGAAATGTTAGAACTTCTCACTTAGGTTAGCTGACAGTGATGGAAAGTTACAGAATAGTTGACAAGGGCGAACCTGATTAGAGGGCAGAAGGTTAGCAGAGAAAAGACAAATCAATCTTTCCATGTAACGCAAATACTCATTGTTAAGTTGCTGAGGGGCTGTGTGGAAAGCTGGGGGCGCCTCTGGGACAGGCTTTTGAGGCAACAGAGAAAGGAGGACCTGAATTGAATCAGTGTTGACCTTCTGGCGGGGAGGGCACAGGTGAGTCACGTGATTTGAGAGCAGCTGAGAGGCTACTTGAACAAAGATGACAGAAGTGTCCAGGGCTGATGTTTTGTCAGCGTGAGCAGCATAGGCTGGGGAAAGTCACGTGAAGACACAGGGATCAAATAACGCAATGGAAGGTGTACACGCAACAGCTGCACACAAACCAACCTTCCAATCCCAACACCATTTCAGCACAGAGGCTGGGCTGGTTCTGGGGCACTCCATCTCATTCAGCAGCAGAAAGGTCTTTTCCAGCTTAGGGAAGCTGGCTGCACCTGAGGGCTGGTTAACCGGTCAGCAGCAGCTTCGTTGTGCAACAACACTACGGGCAGCCCTGGCCACCGGGCTTGGGGCTGCCATCCAGGAACGGGGGTCACACTGACACCAGTAACAGCCTTTGACTCCTAATCACTAGCCGTAACATTACTGAATAACAAATGCTCAATTTTTCCCACTTGATGAAAATGGTTGTATTATTCAGTGACTCCTTTGGTTGCAACTTAATCGAGTTTGGCTGAAAGGGAAGGTGTATTACCTCATATAAGCAGGAAGGCAAAGGGTGTCTTGGAAAAAGGCCCCAACGGGGACTTCGGTGCTGCGAGCATTCTCCTCTGTGACTGTCATCTGCTTTGTTTAGAATTTTATTTTTGGCTTTATTTCCCAGGTTAAGTGATTTCATAAAATGGAATGATGGTTAATATCAGCTTCTGGGCTCAGAACTTTCCAACTTCTTAACAAAGGAGGAAAGGGAAACTCCCCATGGCTCTCACTTTAAAAAGAAACTCACAGGGAAGGACCCTAACTGACTTGGGTTGGAACACTTTCCACCCCCTGTATCAGTCACTGAGCATAGAATACTCATTCCTAGAGGCAGATCATGTGCACACTT
>PVKM010042012.1:0-12952 GCA_004027735.1 Carollia perspicillata | reverse complement strand
TGTTTGATGTTCTGTTCGGAGCATCTCCTAGGGTAGAAGGATGGTGTGTGTTAAATTTCTTATTAATTGAGGAGAGGAAATTATCCCTGTAGGACTGATTTGGAGGGAAGGATTATTTGCTTTAAAAAATAGACCTTGCAAACCCATTTCTCTAGGTCACTGTCTGTCCTCTGGGGAAGGGGCGAAAAAGTTTTGTAGTTTTCAAAAGGTCTGCATATATGGGACCAGAGAGAAGCTTTTCAAAATGCAGGGCGTACAGCAAGAGATTCCCTGAAGTGGTTGGGGGAAGTAGGTCTGAAATGTTAATAACTGTTTAAGAAGAAAAGAATGTACCAACTAGAAAGAAATGTGAGGTTTTGGAGGCCAGTATCAAGTAGAGCTAAGCACGTGCCTGACAGCTTTGGCTGCCGCCATACCACTCTGCCCTTCTGTCCTCTCAGCTGCCATAGTGCTCCTGATCTCTAATCAGGTTAGGTGTCCTCGCCAGACTTTCTCAGCTAGTTGCAGGTCAGTAACTGCTACATTTGTGTATCTGTTTATTTAACTCTGTATTATGGAAAAATTCAGTGTATTCAAAACTAAAGAGAATAGTGTAATGAACTCTAAAATAGCCATCACCCATCTTTAATACTTATTAATTCATGGTTGGTCTTATTTCATGTATTACTCCACCCACTGCCAAGTTCATTGTTGACATGGTGTTCAGAAAAGTAATTTGATTTTAAATGGTCAGGGAACCAAATAACAAGGTCTCACACTATCTTTTTTCATGAAGAAGAACCCAGAGCCCAGTGATTTTCTTACCTAGATTTTTTGTCTTAATTTTATTTTTCCCACCAAACCTCCCACTAATTTTTTTATAAAGTATATTGCTGCAGTCATTTACTCTTAGAAGCACCTGGAAATTGTCATCCATACATTTTTTGATCATGGGCTATTATACCTTGCTTGGAGAAACAGCCAAGTAGGAGGAGGTTCCAAATAGAGAAATCTGTGGCTAGAGGCAAAAAGAGGTGTGTTTAGGTGGTTTTTCTTTGGGGATAGTTTTCCTAGATTTCCAACCCCACTCCCCCCAACACCCCCCCACCACCGCCACCCTGCCGCCAGGTATTTGTTGCATTCTTTTATGAAGGCCATCTTAAGTAGAGGACTCTGTGTAGAGAATGCAGGAGGTCAAGTTTATTCTTCCTCTGAACACCTGAACAGATGCCTCTTTGGAGATAGACACTAAGGGACAGGTGTAGCAGCTTTGTTTGCTCTAGGACACAGGGGGCAAACACAAGGCCTGTGAGCTGAGTCCAGCCCTCCACTTTGTTTTATCCGCCCAGCCCCCTCTTTCTGCACTGTCGAAGAGTAGTTAAGTTTTTAGTCCTAAAACTGCATTCGGCCCTTCGAAGGTAACCGCAAGGCTGTTGTGGCCCCTGGTGAAAATGAGTTTGACACCCCTGCTCTAGGAGCAGCATATTAGGTCCTAACAGCGTAGTCTCCCTCTCCAGTGGCCCAATCTAGCAGCAGAACCATGAATCCCTTCCTTCCCTCTCCTTCCTCAGTAACCTCTAAAGCTAGCCGGAGGAAAAATACCTCTGGTTGCCTCCTCTTAACCTGTCTCAATTCAGTTCTCAGGTCATTAGGCTTCAGTCTTGCTGTGTTTTACCAGTGTACATGTTTTGACCCGTGCCTTTTTACCTCCTAGTTCATCAACTTGCACGAGAATGGCCAGAGCAGCACTGACGGTGTGAGCGAGCGTGTCATTGCGGAGCTGTGGCTGCAGCATAGCTTGCAGTGCCACTGCCTCTCCACTCAGCTCCGACCTCTGCTTGGGGATAGACAGTATATCAGAAAATTCTACACAGGTAGGTAGAGGTCACTTAGCCAGGACTGGGGCATATACTTCCTCTCTGTTTTCCATTTTACTCTTCCTTTATAGACTCATTTTCTTACCCAAGGCCTCATGCTTTTACTTGATACCATAGAGATGCTAGTCAGAAACACGTAGTCTTGTCTCTCATTTCCTATGTAATGCACAAACTTATTCCTCTACTCCCACATACACAAACCAATAAGAAAAACTGCTATTTACTAAGAGTTTCTATGTTCCAACACTGTTACATACTTTTTATTTATATACCTTTTTAAAAAAGATTTTATTTATTTGCTTTTAGAGAGAGGGAAAGGGAGAGAGAAAGAGGGAGAGAGAGGCATCAATGTGTGAGAGATACGTGGATCAGTTGCCTCTCACATGCTCCCCACTGGGGACCTGGCCTGCAACCTAGGCATGAGCCCTGACAGGGAACTGAACCAGCGACTTTTCAGTTTGCAGGCTGGCACTCAGACCACTGAGCCACACCACTGGGGGTTATACATGTACTTTTAACATAGCCCTGAGAGTTGGGTATTGATATGCTTGTTTTCCAGTCAGGGAAGTAGAGCTCAAGGAGGTCAGGGTACTTGGCCAAAACCACCCAGAACCAGGGTTCAAATCTGGGTCGTTCTGACTTTGAAGGCTCTTGTCCTGGCCCCTCCCCTATACTGTACATCACTTAGCCTCTCTTGTACTTTATTTGTTACTGGCTCCCCTTCTTTCCACAGTGGCATGATTCTCCTCAAGTCACGTTTACCTTTTCCCCTTCTTCTTTCCTGAGCTTCTCCCAGGATCATACAGGGAAGCCAAAGATCTCCCTATTGGGCTCCCTCACTGTGACAGCTTTTCTCTCCCCAGATACTGCTTTCCTCCTAAGTGATGCCCACGTCACGGCCATGCTCCAATGCTTAGAAGCAGTGGAACAGAACAATCCCCGCCTCCTCGCCCAGATTGATGCATCTATGGTAAAAGGGGCAAAGAATTATCTATGTCTGTGCTGGCCTCCTAGGCCTCACCAGAATGTAACCCTCTGTGGCTAACTACTTCTTCATTTAGGCGGTTGTGAACTAAAAGGCTTTCATTAACAAAAAAAAAACAACAAAACTTGGAAAAGAAGGGGAGGTACCGTTAAGTACCCATTGAAGGCAAAAGTGTAAGCTTAGGTCTGTTTGAGAAGGGAAGTGTCTATTTTTTTAAATTCTTTTAAAATTCCTTAGTTTGAGTAAGCACCCCCTTAAGGGCAGGTTTGGCAAAGGGCTGGGGAGAAGAGGAATGATTTTGAATCAAGAGTAGGATTTATAGTGTCAGACCTAGTATGGCCTAGTATTATACTGAATCATTGTTGTCCTTGAAGTATAAAGAAAATTTTGTCGCTTGATGTTGATTAGTAGTAACTCCCTGGTTCACTTACCTTATCACTAATACCAGTACCACAGCTAGAATGGAATTACATTCCCTATCTCTCCTGGTTTTAAAATTTTTATTCTTGGTTAGTCCCTATTGAATACTACAGATGTGTCAGGCATGTTGCTATGCACAATTAATGTATCATTGCATTTCATCCTCACAACTGTAGGAGGTTGCCATTAACCTCATTTTATAAAGGAGGCCATTGAGGGACAGAATAGGTAAGTCACTTGCCCCAAGTTTGGACCAAATAGCTTATCAGTGATAGGGCCTGGATTTGAATGCTAGCCTGACTTCTGACTCCATCTGCATAGCAGTCCAAGCCTGCTGCCAAAGGTCAGCTCCTACTAGTGTTTCTGTAGTGCTTAGTAGCCCTCTGAGGACCTCTATCCTTGACTCTGACACATGTTTTTTTGTAGTTTGCCAGAAAGCATGAGAGCCCACTGCTGGTGACAAAGAGCCAGAGCCTGACAGCTCTGCCTGGTTCCACATGCACCCCTCCGACCAGCTTTGCTCAGCATTCCTACTTCGGGTCCTTCTCTAACCTCCACCAATCCGTACCCAACCATGGCCCAGGTATGGGGGCAGGGAGGGGTCGTCATGACATGTATCCCCAACCCGGAAAGAAGACTTGGTGGGTGCTCACAGGCTAGGTATAGATAGAGCCTTGGGTTGGTGCAGTTTGTCAGTTTCGTGTCTTAATAATGGATTTCTTAAAAAGTTATACAGCAACTAGACTAAGATAATTCAGTAGAATCATTAATGTAACAGAGGAGAGAGAGGTGTTTTTAGATTCCCCTGGGTTTCCAGTCTGCATTGCCAAGAAAGCATTTCAATAATATTAGCTAACATGTATTGAATGCCTACCATATGCCAGGATCTGTTGAAAGCATTTGACCCTCAAAACAGTCCTATGAGGTGGGTGTTATTATCGCTCATTTTACAGATGCGGAATGCACAATAATAAGCCATAAAGCCACTGTTTTAAGAGCTTATTTTCTTGGCTCAGCTGCTTCTAAGTAATTTTTTACTCACCTTAAATGACTTAGCTTTTCTGAGGTGACACCACGTGTTCTGATCACCCAGTAATGATAGGGAGTTTGATCCTTAATTGTGGAGGAGCTCTTCATATACACCAAAGGCTTCCAGCTCACCTTTTCCTTCCTTTTCTTTTTACATCCTAGAAAGAAGATCTACTTCCTTTTCTCTCTCTGGCTCTTCCTGGAAACCTCAAGAAAACAGAGGACATGTCGCCCCAGTAGAAGATCACACCATCCAAGCCCCTCTACTTCCAGTCTCCTCGTTAGCCAGGGATCCCCCCTCAACACCAAATGAGATGACCTCCAGCACTCTGACCAGCCCCATTGAATCATCCTGGGTCAGCAGCCAGAATGACTCCCCAAGTGATGTCAGTGAGGGGCCCGAGTACTTGGCCATTGGCAACCTGGACTCTCGAGGCCGGACCGCCAGTTGTCAGAGTCACAGCAGCCATACGGAGAGCAGCAGCTCCAATTTGTTCTCCTCCAGCAGTTCCCAGAAGCCAGATTCTGCTGCTTCTTCCCTAGTGGACCAAAAGGGAGGTGGGCAGAGCCAGCTGTCCAGTGTCCTTCGGAGGTCCAGCTTCTCAGAGGGCCAGACACTCACTGTCACCAGTGGAACAAAGAAGAGCCATATTCGCTCCCATTCGGATACCAACATTGTCTCCAGAGGAGCCCCAGGTGATGGTAACCACCAGGCCCCAAATTAGTATGGTGGCCTCCTGAATTTTTCTTAGGATAAAAGGCAGAGTTTGCTTTTAAGAGTCTGCAAATGGCAGAAAGAGAAGTTATGTTTTGGATGACATGATGGTATGCTGCTTCTGACAAAAGAGAGAAGTTTGTAATGTAACACAGATAACGAAGAAATCTCCGACAATATTTGTGTTTGTTCCTTTATACATTGCTAAGTAGTAAATCCTTTCTTGGATTCTTTCACTAGTTCTTTAGCATCAGAGCATACATAGTGTGACTAGTCACAGTTTGATTTTTAAATGTATCTTTGAGACAGAGGGAAAGTACTACTGAACTTTAAAAATAATTCCATTTAATTCCTCTGCTTCCTGTGGTTTCTGAGAAGCTTGGTCAGCACCTATGAATATGAGAGACGCAAGGTCCTCTTATTACAGCTAGGGATGTAGTGAGTGTAGGGTGATGTAAGCTAGTGAACAGGTAGGTAGGACAGACTGCATCACTAATTCAGGCTGAAAGGCAGTCAGGTAAGGAGGCTTTGGCCATGGAGGCGTCCCTCACACAAATGCCAGCTGCTAGCAGCAGAGAGTACTGTACGCACAAGGAAGGTGGGTCTCATTGCTTTTGCCATCTTCCTGCTCTCATCTTTCCTAGAATGTTGGTGCCTGGCAGGCTTTGGTTGGGTTTCATTTGTAAGAGAATCTCCATAACAGCAAATGTAATGTAGACCTCTGTGCTTAAAGTCAGTTCTGTGTGGGAAAGCCCAAGAAATAAAACATACGAAGTTAAGAACAAAAAAGGATTTCCTTTAACGAGTAGAGCTGCCATAGATTTCTCTTCATAATTTATCGAAAGGTGAGAGCTAAGGCCCTCATCTGAAACTTCTGAATGGCATACTTTGTCTCTGTGTTCCTGTCAAGAGTGTGGTTTGGCTTGTTGGAACTCTCAGGAAAACAAGACTCGCAGTCAAAGCCTGTCCGCCCAAGAGCTTTTTTAGATGTGAAGAGTGCTTAGGTGAGAGCCTCAGTTCACATTTCCTGCTGCAGGCCTGGTGTCTACTATACGCCAGGCCAGTGGTCGTTGAACATGTAATATTTCCCTGTCCTCATTCTTGAATCCTCCTGGATTCCAGGAACCATAATAACCTGCCTTGGAAAAGGGAGCCAGAGAAAACCTAAGCAGAAGGGTCTGAGGGCATGTGGGTCACGTACGGCTTCTAGCGTGAGTCCTCCTTCAGCACAAGGGTTCCCTCACTGGAGTTAAATCCCCACGTCCTCTAAATAAAAGGACACTCGTTCTCACTTTCTCTGTTCTCCTTCCTCTATCTGGATTCTCCTCTGCACCTGTCTGTCTGCCTGCAGGAGGCCCCAGGAATATCACCATTATAGTTGAAGATCCTGTTGCAGGTTTGGGAGCCAGTCCTCCTCCTTTCTGTGTGCCGCCTCGTCCTGCTGCTCCTCTGTGACCAGTGCGCTTAGTTCAGAACCTCCTTTTCCATTCTGGTGTCAAATCAAGTCTGGCCAGTCTGATCCTGCTGTGATGCTCGTACCTGTCTGGAGAATGGCACCAGCATGTTGCACAGTGTATTTTCTGCCCACGACTTCCACATGCTTCATTCACTCTCCCAGCTGCTTTGGGTAGCACAGTCAAGACTTGTCAGTCCTGTTTGTCCAAAGATGAAACTGAGGCCTGCCTTTTATCTAAGGTATTATATGATGAGTCAGTGGCAGAATTTTTCTTAAAACTGAGAACTTAGAACCCATTGCTTTATTTTCCTTGAATTAACACCAGAATGTCTTTTCTTTGCTGTCCATGGTCTTAGATGTGGATGCATGTTTTTTTTGCTTCTCCTGGAGTCTCCTGTTTCCTTTCTCCGTTATCCATCTTCCTTCCCTGTCAGGTTCCCCCCACCCCTCGTTCCAACCGTTGGGTAGGATTTTTCTAGTGACTTAGTTTGTTTCTTCGGTTTTCACAGTGGTGGTCGACTGGATGTTGTGTACCATGACACATGAGATATTAACCCTAGAATGTGTCTGCAAGACAGTGGTGAGGGAGGACTGAGCACCATGTTCTCCTGGTCATGGGTGAAGTCGCTGGGTGCGTTAACTTGGCAAAGAGAAGGTTAAAGAGGATAAGTCTGTGAGACCATTGCTTAGAGGAGCATTGTTCTTAAGGAGATGAGAAATTTTAAGAGGACAGATTTCAAGTAAGTATGAGAAAAGTCTAAGAATTAGAGATGCTCAGTTGAGTGGGCAGCGTCAGGAGGTAGTGAGCTCTGTAAGCAAGACTGAGCGGGCTTTACAGATTGTAAAGGGCTGGGCTGCTGGTGTTGGAGTTTGCGCGGTGCTCTCAGTTTGACTCGGGACCTCAAAGATCCCTTCCAAGTCACGGTTTCTTAACAAGGCGTCGTGGTGACTGCTGGTTTGCCTTCAGGTCAGTGCTGAGGAGCAGAGGCAAGACTAACAGAAATCTTTGAGGCCCAAGGAAAACACAAAGTTATCTGTCACCAGGTAGTAGCATATTTTGGGAGAGGAGCGACTGGGAAATTGGCACCGTCTACCGGGGAAGTTGGCTGGATGCAGCTCGGGCATTTATTCTCCCTGAGCACACAGCTCATTTCTCAGGCACCCACCTGCTTTCCTGCCTGCTCTTCCTTCTGTGATGCTGGAATTTTATTTGCCTTTGGAGAATTTCAGTTTCTCAATTCCTGTGAGCCCTGCCTGCTGCTATTCCTCCACTCCCAACTTCCATTGTCCCTTGAAAACTTCTATACATGCACTTGCTGCTTTGCCAGCCTTCTTTTGAAACCTCTCCTTCTCTTCTCCAGTAAGCCTGGGCCTCCAGCCCTTTGGTTACAAGGCATCATCCTTGGCTTCTCTCGCACAGTCTTGATGCTTCTTTTAAGGACATTGTTGGATTTTGTTTTGCTGTTCTGCCATTTCAGAAATGGGTTATATTTGTAGGTGTGACAAATTTACATTTCAGGTTGAAGGGAAGCCATATTCTGGTGTTTCCTTAGTGAGTTTAACCCTTCTGATACTGCTTTAAAACCTAGCGTCAGGGTATCAGAAAAACTTCAATGGGCTTTTCTTTGTTTTACCACATGAAGACAGTTTTGTAAATTGGTTTGTCAAGGGGGTAGAAGTTGGCTGCTATTTCTTGCACATCTGGTAAGAATGGAAGAACAGAGAACTCAATTCATGAATCCACTTTCATTTGATTCTTTTTCACCTCTGTGTTGTTTCATTCTGGGGCATGTTTTTCTCTTCTCCCCTTAGCGTAGACTGACGCCCCGCTCCTGCCCGCCACGTGTTCCTGCACTCTCGGACTGCCCCCTGTTGGTGTGCCTCCTCTCTCCTGTTTGGGAGGGCATTGGGAACGGGAGCAGTTAAACGATAAAAAGCCAAAGTTGGGAATGCATCTGTGTTCACTTTGTATGTGTGTCTTTACTCCCTGCTGGTCACTGACACTAGAATCCTGCAGTGATAAGTCGAAGTTGAGAGGCCACTTGCCCTACTCTGGCCAAAGCAGTGAAGTCAGCACACCCAGCTCCCTGTACATGGAGTATGGTAAGTGAGGACTGGGAAGGCCAGGGCCGCGATGGTGCCTTTGCTCTCCCCTGTACCTGCTAAGCTCTGAGCCACGTGGCTCATCTGAGCTCTTTGGAGGGTACACATGGTGCAGTCTCTCTCCCCCTTTCCTCATTTCCAGCCCCTGTGCTAGAAATCACACCGCCCCTCCATTTCTCTTGCTTCTCTCTGACTTAGGGGTCCCACCCTCTTATGTTGTGGGTGTTATCACTGTGAGTGTCCGTTGAGCCAGATGCAGTGGCTTTCTGAGAGGGTGAAAAGAGGCCTCAGAGTGTCTGGGCTTAATGACTGGAAGATAAGCTCTCCATGGAAATCATCCATAGGAGGGAGCCATTTGTTTCCTTGTCTGACTCTCAGCACAGGTTTTTTGTTTTCTTTTTTGTGGGGTAGGAGGGTTGAGTATGTCATCTCAAATTTAGGTGGTAAAAGAATTTTCTCCAGGTCCTCTCCATGTATCCCATCATTCTTTAACCAAGAGGCTTAGTGCCCTGGCATCCTAAAATTCTGAGAAATTCCTTTAGAAGGTAGTTTTCTTTTTTCCAACCTATTACCTGGGGAAAAAGTGGGACCATCATTAGTGGAAAGAAACATTAGACTTCTTGAAGAAGCATGACTGTTACAGATTTGCTTTCTGAAGGAGAGTTTTTCATACCCATATTCCATTTTCCCATAGAGGGCGGTCAGTACCTGTGCTCAGGTGAAGGCATGTTCCGAAGACCGTCAGAAGGACAGTCCCTTATCAGCTACCTGTCTGAGCAAGACTTCGGCAGCTGTGCAGACCTGGAAAAGGTGAGGAATCTAAGGGGCTACTGAAGAGCCCACGTCAGGGCATCTGAGGACCTGCAGTGCCGTTTGTCCTAAAGAGGTCGTGGGGTACACAGCAGGAACGTGAGTAAAGACTACAGTAAAGTTACGTTCACAGTAAAGATGAGCTCAACAAATTCTATCCCTGGAGAACTCTTCAAGGAGTTGTGCTTCTTGAGTCCAAAAATATTATCGATTGTGCCTTAGAAGCTGCCTTAGACAGAGAAGCATTGAATTTTAGCCCCATGATTGTTGTTTCCTTGAGCCTGGAACCTTAGGGGAAAACTGTGGCCAGAAGCCACTTCTGTATTTTGTTCTAAGATTCAGGTTTGTTTGTAATAAATAACATCCGTGTAAACCTTCACAGCTTTCAAAGCACTTTCTCTTGAGACATCGCATGTACCCTAATAATTTGTGTACAGATGTATGGCTTTAGGAAAGACCCTGATGTGAATTCTGGATCTCTCCTCTGTCGTATTTTTATGCAGAAAGTAGGACAGGAAGGCCAGACATGAACAGGTATGAGAGCAGAGAGAATGTGGAGCACCTTTTCTGACCATGAGTTTTCCCTATAGTAGAAGTGTACCTTTCCCCTGGGTGATCTGAATAACAGCAGTACATTCTGTGGAAGCTTTAGCTCCAGCACCGTAACCAGGCGTTCAATACTTCTAACCCTTTGCGGAACAACTTCGTTGATGCTTTCCCTCCCCTAGGAGAATGCGCACTTCAGCATCTCCGAGTCCTTGATAGCTGCCATTGAATTAATGAAGTGCAACATGATGAGCCAGTGCCTAGAAGAGGAGGAGGAGGAGGGGGAAGACAGTGACAGGGAGATCCAGGAACTGAAGCAGAAGATCCGCCTGCGCCGCCAGCAGATCCGCACCAAGAATCTCCTCCCTGCGTACCAGGAGGCTGAGCACGGAAGTGAGTGACGCGTGAACACCTCTGTTCCTGCTTCTTCAGGGCTTCAGGATAACACTCGGTGCTTCCTGGGTTTTCTTTTCTGTCTTAATTTGAGATGTTATAACCAAGCTAAGGGTCCCACTTTCTGTCAGAGTTCTGTCCTGTTTTTTTTTTCTAGCAGACCAGAGAGTCCTAGGGTTTATCTGTGTCCTACCTCAGAAATACCTTCCAAAAAATGGGTTTCTGATACGAAGAGAACTAAGACCATTGGCCCCAGATTCACTTCAGATAGTAGTACCTTCTATTTACATGAACTTTTCTAAATTTCATGAATAAAATGGGGATCAACCAGCAAGAAGAACTAGTTTCCACTTCCCCGGTATCACTCCCAAGGTTCTATTAGCTTCTTTGTCGAAGTTGTATCAGGTCCCTTTTGTCGTTAACCCAGAAGAAGTAGGAGATGTTTTTCTGTCCTGTTTATTCCCTCCCTGACTTTTCTTATTTTTAACAGGCTTTCGAGTCACGTCCAGCAGCTCCCAGTTCAGTTCCCGTGATTCCACACAGTTCTCTGACTCTGGCTCTGCTGATGAGGTTGATGAGTTTGAAATCCAAGGTAGGAAGTGACCCTTTGTTTCAAGGGAGCTTTCATTACTCTTTGAATTTCAAGTCACAGGCTGAGAAACTTTCCCTGAGTAGGGTTCTTCAATAGAGTCCATTAGGGAACGTTGTTGGCTATTGTAAGGGACAGCCTCTCTTATAAAAAACAAAACCCCTTTAAAATTTAAGCAGAAAAGAACACAGAAAGGAAGTGTTGCAGGGGGAGTGGATTGGCTGTTGAAGCCACCCTGCTGCTGCTTCCTCATTTGCACCTTTCTCTCGGCTTCTCAGATTCCTCCTGCTCAGAGCCTAGGACTGGCCCATACCCACATGAAATTAGGACCTTATTCTCTTGTATACCATAACACAATTGCAATTGTTTCAATATGTTTAAAAGGAGCTTTATTATAATCCTAAGAGAAAAGGACCGAAAGAGTCACTGGGCGGGGGAAGGAAGAAAAATAAAGTTTACAAAGTAGAGCGTTATTTTTCTGTCCTACCAGTGCTAAGTTGCTTAGCAGAATCACAGACTCTTGCAGTTGTTCTTGCTGCCGTGAGCATCCGTTTAGAGAAGAGGAAGTGTTCTAATCTGGGAAGGCAACTGTGTTAAATTAGGTTAACCCATAAGTAATGGGTTCATTAATTCCTGCAAATCATAGATTTCTTCAAGTTCCTATCGGTGTAACAAACCAACAAACAGACAGACAAACCAACCAAAAACTTGTTCAGGGACATAGCTTTTCTTATAGAGGATGGATTGTACCTGTAATTCTCCATTGTAACATGGTGATGAATAGGTAGCTCTTTTATTGCATGAGGCTCTGACTTCCTGTTTCCACTGACCTAGAGTGCCCATTCACCTGCACAGACCTCCAGGTGTGGTAGCTGGGTTTTTCCCTCATTCAGAAGTGCAATCTTTATGCCTATTTTTCCAGGTGACCAGGAAGTCCTTCTGTATTCCCCTTAACATATTTGATTTCTATCCATTACAATAGTAATCACTTAAAACTCATTATTATTATTTATTGGCTTGTGTATGGTTTTCCAACAATTCTAATTCTTTGACACCAACCGAGTGTCCTGTGATTCAATTCTAACACTAACTTCTGGAGCACAGACCTGACCCCACAGCTTAAGGCCTCAATCCCATGAGACTATCCCCACTTAGATGCCAGCCGCAAATGTGGTTACTGGGCTACCCACAGGTCTCCCCAGCCAACTACAAATTCAGGGGTTCCTATGACCCCCTACTCAGGTTCAATAATTAGCTAGAATGACTCACAGAACACAATAAAGCACTACAGATACAATTACAGTTTATTATAAAGGATAAAAATGAACAGTCACATGCTCATTTTTATGTACATAGGTACATAGAGCAAGGCCCCAAAGTGTCCACAGGAACCTCTGTCCCTGTGGAGTCAGGGTATGCCACTCTCCTAGTACATTAGTCTGTGTGGTCACCAACGAGGAAGCTTTCCCAGACCTCATCATTGTGAGTTTTTATCAAGGTTTCATCGTGTGCACATGAGTGATTACATCATTGACCATTGCTGATTAGGCCTAATCTCAGGACCTCACCCCTCCTGGGGAATTGGGGCTGGGGCTAAAAGTTCTCCTGGTAACCTGGCCTATCCAAGGCACCTGGATGCCCTCTAAGGGTCCCCCTGTTAAATAGCATAAACTCAGATACAATAGAAAGGGGCTTATTACGGATAACAAAAGACATTCCTGTCACTGAGAAAATAACAAAGATTTTAGGAGCTCTGTGCCAGGAACCTGTCCAAAAACCAAATATATATATTTTTATTATACTATAGTCTGTGACTGACTTGATCTCCAAATTAGAAAAAAAAATAAAAAGGTTTGCCTCTCTCTGGGGATCAAAGTCAGAATTTCATGAGGATGATATTAAAGTAAATTTAAAACATGCTGCTTCACTGGGTGTGGATAAGTCTGTTCCTTGCAGCAAAGCAAAGAGCGAGGGGAAGCTGTGTAAACTGGAGGGAGCCACGCTTGGAACAGCCTGCCTGAGGGTGGCATGAAATACACCAGTGGGCCTA
>PVKM010042011.1:0-12951 GCA_004027735.1 Carollia perspicillata | reverse complement strand
TCAAAAATATATAAAGGGGATGACAGTATCCAGAGGGGAGAGGGGAGGGAATTTCAGGGAAAAAGGGAGGGGATTATAGGAACAAGTATAAAGGACACATGGGCAAAAACTAAGGGGGGTGGAAAGGGGAGGGAGGTGGGGAGCACTGGGGGGTGGTCTGGGATGGGAGTAAAAGACAGAAAACTGTACTGAAAAAAAAAATATATATATATAAAGAACTCACGTGACTCCACTCCAGAAAGACAAACAATGCAGTTAAAAAATGGTCAAAAGATCTGAACAGACTCTTCTCCAAGGAGAACATACAGAAGGCTCAGATACATAGGAAAGGATGCTCAGCATCACTAGCCATCAGAGGGATACAAATTAAAATCACAATGAGATACCATTTCACACCGGCCAGAACAACCATCGTAACCAAATCAACAAACAAGTGCGGGGAAAAAAAAAGAGAACCCAGATACGTTGTTGGTGGGAATGTAGACTGGTATAGCCAATATGAAAAATAACATGAAATTTCCTCAAAAAACTAAAAATGGAATTACCTTTTGACCTGGCTATTCCAGTGCTGGTATTATACCCTAAGAATATTAGAATACCAATTGAAAAGAACCTATTTACCTCAATGTTCATATCATCACAATTTCCAAAGCCAACTGTGTGAAGCAACCTAATTACACATCAGTAAATTACTGGATCAAAAAGTTATGGTACATTTACATAATGGAATAATACACAGCAGAAAGAAAAAAGAAGCGCTTACCCTTCCCAACAGCATGGACGGATCTGGAGAGCATTATGTTAAGTGAAATAAGCCAGTCAGTGAAAGACAAATATCACATGATCTCACCAATAAGTGGAACCTAATCAACAAAACAAGCAAGCAAAATGAAACCAGAGACATTGAAATAAAGTACAAATTGACAGTAACCAGAGGGGAGGTTGGAGGGTGATAAGAGCGGAGAATTGGGAAGAGACATCAAGGATCATGTATAAAGGACACTTGGACAAAGCCGAAGGGAAGAGGGATTGAGTGTGGGAAGTGGGGATGGGTTGGGTGGGGGGGAGTGGTAGGGGGAAAATGTAGACAATTTTAGCTGAAAAACAATTTAAAAAAGAACAATAATAGAAATACACATCTTAAAAATAAATAAATAAATAGATAGATAAATAAATAAATAAATAAATAAATAGAAAAAACAACAAAAAGAAAACATAGGCCAAGTAGTAGATTACCTTTACATGTTCCTCCAGTTGCATGAGTTTATTATGCAACACACATACACACACAAACACACATATCTTTTATTACTGTCTACATAGTAATTCTAAATTTTTGGTCTTAGGTCCCTTTGCCACCCTAATGGTTCTTGAGGACCACAACAAGCTTCAGTTTACTCTGGCTTATACCAAGCAATATCTAACAATGTCAGAAATTAAAACAGAATTTTAAAATTTTATATTAGTGCTTTTAGGAATAAAAACAATACCTATATTACATGTTAACATAGACCAAATATTTCACGATATGTTATTACATTTTTTCAAAAACAAAGAAAAATTAGTGAGGAGAATGATATTTTTTTCATATTTTTACAACTCAATGTATAAATGTGGCTTAATAGAAAATATCAATGTTTTCATATCTGCTTCCATGATCACTCTGTTGTAATATATTCTTGTGCTTAAAGCATATTAAGAAATCCACCTTCACACACAAATACACTCTCACATGAAAGAGAGGGGAATTTTAATGACTTACTAAAATATCGTTATGTAATTTCTTCTTTGATATTGCATCAAAATTTGATGAGTGTTTCCTAAATGAAAAGTTCAAAGTAGTTCTGAAATCCACTCAATTAGCTTTTTCCCTCTCTTATATTTATATCCAATAGGCTTTTTTATAATTTGTAAGAATCTGTGAACTCACATGTGGTTTTGTAAAATGATGAACTGGTAATTTGGAAAATATTGGTTTGTTAAGTTATACAGATATTCAAAATGTTGACATAGCTCGCTATTTAATATTTTTAAATTACAGTTTGTAATATTGCCCCTGACTGCATCAGAACAGTGTTTAAATATTGTAAAGCTTTCAGGCTCATAGTAGAAGATACAAATTCTCCAAAATTCTCATTTTTACTTCTAAGCTCTAAAATGGTAATTGGACCCTGGCTGGTGTAGTTCAATAGATTGAGTGCGGGCCTGCAAACCAAAAGGTTGCAGGTTCCATTCCCAGTTGGGGAACATGCCTGGGCTGCTGGCCAGGTCCCCAGAGCGAGGCATGCAAGGGGCAACCACACATTTATGTTTCTCTCCTTCTCTTTCTCCTTCCCTTCCGTTCACTCTAAAAATAAATAAGTAAAATCTTCATAAAAATAAAATGAAATGGCAATTGGCCACAAATACTGTCAGTTGTATCCTTTTTCCCCCAAAGCTTTTATTTTATTTTATTTTATTTATTTTATTGTTGTTCAAGTAGAGTTGTCTCCATTCTCTCACCACCACAATTCCCCTGGACCCCACCCATCCCCACTTCCAACCTTCAATCTTACCCCTCTCTCTTTTGTACACGGGTCATTTATACATACATACTCCTTGACAACTCTTCCCCTTCTTTTCCATTATCCTCCTCCCCACATCCCTCTGGTTACTGTCAGTTTTTTCTTTATTTCAATGTCTCTGGTTATATTTTGCTTTCTTGTTTGTTTTGTTGATTAGGTTCTACTTATTGGTGAGATCAAATGATATTTGTCTGTCACTGCTTGGCTTATTTCACTTGGCATAATGCTCTCCAATTCCATCCATGCTGTTGCAAAGGGTAAATGCTCTCACTTTCTTTCTGCTGCACAGTATTCCATTGTGTAAATGTACCACAGTTTTTTCATCCACTCATTTTCTCATGGACATTTAGGCTGTTTCCAGAACTTGGCTATTGTAAATTCTGTGGCTATGAACATTGGGGTGCATAGGTTCTTTTGAAATGGTGTTTCAAGATTCTTAGGGTATAATCCCAGCTGTGGAATTGCCAGGTCAAAAGGAAGTTCCAATTTTTGTTTTTGTGGAAATTCCATACTGTTTCCCACACTGGCTGCAGCCATCTATATTCCCATCAACAGTGTGTTAAGGTTCCCTTTTCTCCATAACCTTACCAGCAATTGTTTGTTGATTTGGTTATCATGGCCATTTTGACCAGTGTGAAGTGGTATTTTCTTGTGGTTTTAATTTTTATCTCTCTGATGGCTAGTGATGCTGAACATCCTTTCATATATCTATGGGCCCTTTCTATGTCCTCCTTAGAGAAGTGTCTCTTCAGGTCCATTGACTGTTTTTTTAACTTGATTATTTTATGATAATAGCAAACTCATTTCCATTTGTTTTCCCTAGGATGTTATTAAATATTCAAATTAAATGTGAAATGATAGCTGCATTAATTAATATGAATGGAAGAAATTCTTTCACATGTATATCAAATCATCAGTGTACACTTTATATCTTATAATTTTTTTGTCAATTATACCTCAATAGAGGTAAATTTTTCTTACCTTGAGTAAGAAAAAATACATAGCTTGTCAGTCATTCTTTCAAGTTAAATAATGTTCCATTTTAAAAAAATGGCTTGTTCAGTTCACAACTTATGACAATCACACAACTATTTTCCCTGGTGACAACCATTGTTGTGTTGTGTGCTACATAAGTGCTTTATGAGCACTTTTCACTTGGCCACATGAAGTATTAGAAAAATATGAATGCAGCATTGAGATTTCATAAAATTTATATTTGTTACTGCTTCATGAAGGACATTCTTAGATGATAGTGGCTGTTTACATCCCTGTGGTTATTTGGTAGTGAAAGATGGTAAGAGTATACTACAGTTTGGTGGTGCTGCCCTAATTTGTGCTCAGGTGCCAGAAAGTTCATGGCTCCCTTCACCTGAATTGCTTTTAAATTACCATTACAAATGTCAACACAGTGAGAAAGAGGACTTTTTTTTGTTGTTATTATGAGGATGGTTTTAACCTCATGGAACCACTGAAAGAGTTCCACAGACCACATTTTGAGAATCAATTATCTACAAAACTGAAAGCAATATAACATATTTGAAATAATTTGGAATCACACTACCTGAACTGCAGTCCCAGGAGCATTTCTAACTAGGCTACTTGGGAAAATTTTTTAAAGTATTCTGGGACTTAGATATTGTGGAGAGCAGGGCCAGTAAAATGGCTTTAGTCCGATCAAGATAGCATAAAGTATATAGAACAAAGTGGAGTCATTTGTGTGAACCAAATGGCTGTCATTCAGCCATGATACCTTGGCTGACTTTCCAAGAGGAAAACTACCTAAGTCAGAGCAGACACATCTGGCAAAGAGACCCTCCTAAGATATCTGCACATGTAGTCAGAGCAGACATGTCTGCAAGTAGACACACCTAAGATATCTTTACATGTGGTCAAAACAGAGGTGTCTGGTAAGGAGACACACCTAAGACATCTGCACATGTGATTAGAATAACCATGCATGCAGAGTGGAACCACCCATATACAGGCTCCTGGAAAAATTCCTCACTTGAAATCAGGGGTGTTGAGACATTTATCAAAAAGACCCAGAAGGATGGATTATACAACTTTCAAGGTATAACTGAGAGAGGTTCCAGATCACTGCTGAGATAGCTGAGCTCCACACACCAGACTGTTGTTACATGCTATGCTGATCTCCCTTGGTATCAACCACCAGAGGCTCTGCCCTGATGGACTGAGGACTTTGTCTGTCCTACTGCCCACCTGGCTCTGGAGATCCTTCCTTGCAGGACACTGATAAGCCTCTTGCCCACTATGCTGCCTTGCAGACCTACAGATTGAGACTCTGGGACTTGGGTTTCTTATCTACCATTGATTGCTGTGTGTGTGTTATAATTCTTAGATAGCTAGAGTGTGAGTAAGATATTATTAATGTATGTTGATGTTCTATTTTGAGTGAAGCTGCATTCAATAAAAGCTGAGTGGATAGTGTAGTTACTGTTTGTGACTCTTGTGTATTCCTTGGTGGTGTACTGCTCAGCAGACAGCTAGCCAAGAAGTTGCCTGGATGACTTATAGGAAAAACTATATCACAAACCTAGACCCGTAACAGTTATTTCATCTATTAAATGGGATCACACATGTAACTGACTCATATAGGGTTACCAAACTATTAAGCATGGGCCAAACCCTATTACCAGTTTTTTCAAACTAAGTCTCAAAGGCACTGACTTAGTTGAAATTTATTGAGATGGTAAGATTATACTACAGTTTGGTGGTGCTGCCCTAATTTGTGCTCAAGTGCCAGAAAGTTCATAGCTCCCTTCACCTGAATTGCTTTTGAATTACCATTACAAATGTCAACACAGTGAGAAAGAGGACATTTTTTTGTTATTACGAGGATAGTTTTGACCTCATGGATTCTCAGTACAATTTAGTTTACAAGCATAAATGCATACTTTAATGCTAGAAAAGATAAAGAAAAATAGCCTTTTTAAAATTGTTCAGTTACAGTTGTCCTGCATTTCTCCACATTGCTCTTCCATACCCCATACCCCTATTCCCACAGTCAGTTCCCTCATTGTCCATGCCCGTGAGTCCTCCGTTGTGTGTCCAATGATAGCCACTAGTCAAATGTGGCTATTGAGCAGTTGGAATATGACTAGTCCAAAATGAAGTGTGCTTTACAAGGGGACCTTTTATTTCCCGGCAGATCTGTCTTGTAGTGTGCCACAATTTATTTCATCTTGAAGGATTCTCTTTAGTATTTCTTGTAGAACATATCTAGTGATAACAAACTCTCTCAGCTTTAGTATATCTTGGAAAGTCAAAATTTCTCATTCATGTTTGCATTTTATTTAAAAAATTAAATATTACAGATCACATTCAATATTATATTAGTTTCAGATATATAGCATAGTGGTTAGATATTTATATACCTTAATAAAATAAAACCCCCAATAAGTCTAGTACCCACCTGGGTGCTATACTTTCTTTCACTGTGGTTATGTTGAAGCTGCCATTTTATATTCCTTTATTCCTTCACCTATATCACACATCCCACCAATATCTTCCTACCTAACAAGCATCAGTTTGTTCTCTGTATCAATAAATTGTATGTTTCATTGGTTCATTTATATTGTTTTTCCAAATTCTATCACATATAAGTGAAATCTCATGGTATTTATCTTTTTATGGCTTATTTAACTTAGCATAATACTCTCTAGGTCCATCTATGCTGTCATCAATTGTAATATTTCATTCTTTTTTATGGCTGAGTAATATTCTACTATATATATTTACCAACTCATTATCCAATGGTCTATAAATGAACACTTAGGTTGCTTCCATGTTTTGGCTATTGTAAATAATGCTGCAATGAACATGAGAATGCATATATCTTTTAGAATTAGTGTTTTGGATTTATTAAGATAGATAACTAAAAGTAGAATTCCTGGGTTATTTGGTAGATATAGTTTTAATTTTTGAGAAATTTCCATACTGTTTTTCATAGTGGCTGCTCAAATTTGAAATTCCACTAACAGTGCATAAGGGTTTTCTTTTATCCACATCTTCACCAATACTTGTTTATTGATGATACCCATTCTGACAAGTGTGAGATGATATCTCATTCTATTTTTACCTTGCATTTCTCTGATTAGTGACACTAAGCATGTTTTCATATGTTTAGTGCCATCTGTATGTCCTTCTAAAGAAACATCAATTGACGTTTTTTGTTCATATTTTAATCAGATTATTTGTAATTTTTGGTGTTAAATTATATGATTATTTTTTCATTAGTTTATTGGCCTTTTATTCACATTTTTATTGCTGTCTGTCTCCATTACTCCCCTTATAACTCCCCTCCAACCCCAGCCATCTCCACTTCCCACCCTTGATTCTATCCCCCTTTGGCTTTGTCCATGTGTCCTTTATACATGTTTTGATGACCTTTCTCACTTTTTTCCCCATTATCCCTTCCACCTCTCCTCTGGTAACTGTCAGTTTGTACTTTATTTCAATGTCTCTGGTTATATTTTGTTTGCTTGTTTGTTTTGTTATTAGGTTTCACTTATAGGTAAGATCATATGGTATAGGTCTTTCTTTCTTTGTGGAAAAAATTGTTAGTTTTCTAGATAAATAATACATCTATGGATACATTTTCCAATAAAATATTACAATGATTAAATAAATAAAAATAATATAACTTTTGTGAACTTACTACATCTCTTCCTAGATGTCAAATATTATTTATTTAAATAAATATTAAAAACATTTTTATGAGTAAAAACATATATTTTTTCATTTTTTATTGGTGTTCTAATACACTTGTCTCCATCTTTCCCACCACTGCCCCCGACCCCAGCCACCCACACTCCCCCACCTTGATCCTACCCCCTTTTGGTTTTATCCATGTGTCCTTTATACATGTTTCTGAAAACCATTCCCCTTCCCTCACCATTATTTCCTCCCACCTCCCCCCTAGTTACTGTCAATTTGTTCTTTATTTCAATGCCCGTGGTTATATTCTGATGTGGACTCTGACAAGTGGTGTCTGTGGTGTTGTGGATGTGACAAACAAATTCACACAGACTGCAGAAGTCCTTTGGAAAAAAGGGATGCCATAACCACTCTCTGAGTGAGAGAGCACCCTGACCATTGCCTGGACACACTATTGCTTTTCTGGGAGCAGTACATCAAGGAAGGTCATCATTCATTATGCACAGATTTGCTTTAGGAGATTACCTTTTACAGATAATAAAGAAAAGGCTGTTGCAAATGCAAGAAAAAAGTGGTTGAACTGGTTACACTCCCTGTTTGGGATGTTTAGCACATACTTTAGGAAGTTACTTCAAAGATATGCATTAAACATTTGTTGCTTTAACTCAGGGTGAAGGAATAAGGTGGATCCTGGCCTGCAGGATCTGTGTGTGTTGTGGCTGCTAGTGAACAAATATACATGGACAACAGAAGTCTTATGGAGAAAAAGGGACGGCATGGCCACTCTCTGAGGGAGAGAGGGCGAGAGGGCCAGAGGTCTTCAGCCCCTGCCTAGACAAGCTTTTATTGGTTTTCTGGGTACATTACATGGAGGGTAGTCCTTATTTACTATGCACAGGTTCTCTGCTGGTGATTATCTTTTACAGATAACAAAGGAAAGAATGTTGCTAATTACTTCAAAGAGAAGGATGTTGTAGACCAATGGGAAAAGTGGTTGAACGAGTTACACTCCAGACTTGGGAGATTTAGCACAGACTTTAGGAAGTTACAGTAAGCACTTGCTGTCTGAATTCAGGGTGAGGGAGTTTTAGCAAAAGCAAGTCTCATAGCAGTCTAGGTATGATGTAGGCCTGATTTCCCACCGGAAAAACTCTCTGTATGTGTGGTTCTGTGTGCCACTCACTCCCCACTGATTTTCCACATGGAGGCTGAGCCACATTTTCACACCATGTGAAGCAGTTCTATACAATGGAGTTTCAGCAAAATCAAGCCTGGAAGCACCCTAGATATAATGCAGGCCTGGTTTTCCACGGAAAAGTCAATATGTGGGCTTGGATCTTATGTGCTACCTCACACCTGTCAGCTTTCCAAACCAGGGCTGGGCTACATTTGCCATTGCCAAGTAGACTGATTCCCTATGATATTTTGCTTGCTTGTTTGTTTTGTTGATTAGGTTCCACTTATAGGTGAGATCATATAGTATTTGTCCTTCACTACCTGGCTTATTTCACTTAGCATAATGTCCTCCATTTCTATCCATGAAGTTGCAAAGGGTAGGAGCTCCTTCTTTCTTTCTGCTGCCTAGTATTCCATTGTGTACATGTACCACAGTTTTTTTCATCCACTCATTTACTCATGGGCATTTAGGCTGTTTCCAGCACTTGGCTATTATAAATTGCGGTGCTATGAACATTGGGGTGCACATTAGTTTTCTGAGGAAAACTAAATTTCATACTGTTAGGAGAGGTGCTATGGTTTCATATGTCACATATAATTCATACCAGAGCAGTATGTTTTCATTATCTAAAACAGCTTAAAATACATTTATGAAAACCATTTGTTACTTGAAATTTGGGCTTAAGAGTATTTTGATAATTCATCTAGACAGTGACTTAAATATCCAAGTATCTCTGCATTGGCAAGCCAGGGAGCAAGGCAGAGAAGAAGAATGTCAGCAAACAGAGAGAGCTTCCTCTATTTGGAGGTCTTTCTTGGAACAGCTGCTCAGTATCATATTTTTAATTAAACAAATACCTCTCATAATACTCTGTTGTGAGAAATATGAATTGGTATACTCCAAACATGCAGAATGCTCTAAGATGTGGTAATGAAATCAGAATTTGCTAATTTCCCATTGCTTAGTATGTATGTGGAGTGAGAAGGAGGCATTTTTACAGGTTTCTTCTACAAAGAACAGGCTTTGTAGAAAATTTGCACTGGAGTGTGTAGGCAGCAAGGATAAGGAGGAAAATGGGAAAATACAAGCAGGGGTTGCTTTAAACCTTATTCTGAAGTTTCTATATCACTTTGACAAATTGAAGCTGTGTGAGAAATAGGAGAACCTGTGTACTTGTGTAAATATCTTCTTATTAACTGGAACAAAATATCATTCAATGTAATAACTAATATGTGTCATAATGATAATCACTAAATTTTAGTTAGGAACATGATTTGATAAATATATTTTTTCTGATTCATGGGATAAATATTACAACCTTGTGTACAAGTAGATCATCTTTAGTTATATACTATATATATATTTATTTATTTATATATGCATATATAATCACCTTCATAAAAAAGCAATATTAATTTGCTTTCTTAACTTAAAAAATTAAAACCCTTAAGTGTAGCATTTAAAGTTAACTATTCTGAGAGAAGATGATGGAGAGTTAGGTGGGAGTGGAGCCCATTTCTCCCTGTACCCACCTGGAACACCTAGCCAATCTCCTGAGGAACAGAGTAAACAGCTGATGGAATCCCAGCTTATATGAAGTTTGGAGGCCAAAAATTGTAGAGGACATCGATAAACAGATGGTGAGGAGATTGTGCTGTGATGCTAAGGTCCCTGAGATCTGCACAGGGAACTAGGCTGCTGTGGCCCCCAGCCTGGTGCCTGATGCAGGATAGTTGCAGGAGAATTAGATCAGCATCTCCATCCCCTACCAGAGTAGGGAGGGTACCCCAGCACCAGGAAGGACCTGGTTGCTTGAAGTTGCTGGGGGTAATAGAGACTAAGTGAGGAAACACACAGGTAGTGTATACCCACTGGTACTGTGGACATCAGCTAGGTCAATACTAGAGAAATTGGGGAGCCAGGCAACACCTGGAGAAGGGAGAAGAGTTGGACCATGTCGGACACTGACCCAGATAGTCTCTGGTCTGGTTAGAAAGTTGGCTGTGTGAAAAGCTGGGCATGTGTTAAGAACTTTGGGCTTAAACCAGATGCTTTATCTCAAACAAAAAAATAAAAAGGCCACTTGTCTGACAGCTGAATGGAGCTGCTCCCCAGCACTAGACTTGGGTACCTCACCAGCCAGCTGATTCTTACAGCTTGCCCCAAGGCTGACTCAAGCCACTTACCCACATTTGTCTTGGGCTGCTAGCCCAGCAGCTGAGTTGCACAGCTTGCCTTGGGGCTGATTCTGGCTACTCGAAGCACAAGTTGCCCTAAGGCTGATTTGAGCAGCAGGCCTACACTGGACTCTGACTTAGCCCAGGAGCTGATTCTCACCTCTCCTAGAGAGGCTGAGCAGTGCCGCTTCCCTGGTAGGCTCCAGCATGGTGGGCTCACAAAGAGCAAGGAAGATGCACACAACATGAACCTCACAGAACAGGTGAATTAAAGGCACAGGCCTGCCACATGGACACTGGGGGTCCAGCAGCTCATGGAAGACCTGGGCTGGAGGCTGGGCAAATGTGAGTATTGTGACCCAGACCTGGCCCCCATACTCACAAAACCATTCTAAGGAAGAAAAGTGAAGTCCAGCTCCCTCTTTCTGTGGCATCCAGAAACACCAGCAGAACTCATTCAGTGGGTTTAAAGTCCAAAAAAAGCTTATTTTTTGCTTGCCTCTCTTTTTTTTTCTTCCAGCAAATGAGACAATAAGACCTGAAGTTGTGAAAGGTCCAGAGACAGATCCAAAGAGTGAGCATAAGGCTAACACCAACAAATGAGAACCTGAGACAAATTTCACTTTGCTATCCCACAGAACTGACATTTCATTGTTTATTTATATTATTATTTTTTCATTCTTTTACTTCTTTTATTTTATTTTGTATTTTTTTATTTCTCTTCTTTCTGTTTAGTTTCCATCATTTTATTTCTTTGTTTAATTGCATTGTTTGACTGTTTTTTCTTATTCTCTCTATAATATTGTACTTTAAGTTTCCTTCTTTCACTTGACATGTGATACAATAACACACTACTCTTCACCATGTACTTTCTATTCTTGTTATCCAAATCTTATATTTCTTATCATATTATTGTTGTTCTAGTACTATTATAAATAATTGTTGTTCCATATAACTGTAAATACTACATAGCAGTCCTCCCTGATCTTAGCCCAATTCACTTTATTCCTGAGTTTTATTGTTGCAGAAAACTCTATTCTCTTTTTCACTATGCCTACATTCTATCCTTTACTCTCACTGTATCTCATCATCTAACCTTGCATATGCACTCTGTTTTCTGGATTCAGCTCATAATCCACCTTCCCTCTCCCTTCTAACAAGATTCTTATCTCTTTCTCACCTTTTATAAAAAGTGGCTAGTTGGGTGAAATATCACAGTTAATGCTTTACTTATCCAAAGGATCTCCTATCTCTTCTCTACTTGTTGTACTTCAAGTCCCATAGAACATTCTCCTGCTGTCTTAATCCATTTTGTCATCCCTCTGCTATTGATCATAAACAACATTAGATGGGAGCTATGAACATTAGTATACCCACTAGAGGAGAGAACCCACCAACAAAGTAACCACCAAAAAACCCAAGTACAACAAGAGAGGCTACACAAATAGAATAAAAACCCAAGTACAACAAGAGAGGCTACACAAATAGAATAAAGGGCAAACCTAGAGCATTCATACAAGGAGATCAAAAAGACCACTCCACTGAATCCCAGAGAATTCCTACCATAGGAGTTCACCATATAAAGACAGCTAGCAAAGCAAAACATAAGGGAGTACAGAAACGAACAAAAAGAAAAACCTAAAATGAAGAGACAAAAAGAATCTGCAATCAAAATAAATGGAAGACTCCGTACTAAAAGAGCTAAATGAAATGGAGGTAAGCAAACTATCAGATATAGAACTAAAAATAATGGTTATAAGGATGCTTAAGGGACTGACAGATGACTACAAGGAACTGAGTCAGAATTACAACAGTATGAAAAAGGAAATAGGAACTATAAACAAAAACCAGGAAGAAATGAATAATAAAATATCAGAAACAAAAAAACAAACTAAAAGGAATTACAGGCCAGCTAGATGAAGAAAAGGAACACATTAGTGAGCTGGAAGACAAGATGGAAAGAAACACCTGGGTAGAGCTGCTGCATAAAAAAAAAAAGACTAAAAAATGAAGCTAGCTTAAGGGAACTTCAAGTTAACATGAAACTCAACAACATTTGAATCATAGGAATACTAGAAGGAGAACAAAAGGATCAAGGGATAGAAATGCTGTTTGAAAAAATAATGATAGAAAACTTTCTGAACCAGGAGAGGAAAAAACCATGGAAGTTCAGGAAACAAAGAGCATTAATCAAGATGAACCCAAAAAGGCAACTCCAAGACACATTCATTAAAATGCCAAGTTTTAAAGAAAAATAGAGAATCTTAAAAGCAGCATGTGAGAAACAAGAGGCAACATACAAAAGGGCTCTGATAAGGCTAACAGCTGATTTCTCAACGAAAACACTCCAACCCAG
>PVKM010042010.1:0-12950 GCA_004027735.1 Carollia perspicillata | reverse complement strand
GCCCTTCCTCCAGGTCTGTTTTATAGGATCGGGACAGTCTCTAAACTGGAAGGCACATTTACAGCCTGCTCTAAACTGAGAAATAAAACTAACTATCGTGACTGCCTTCTGCCACGTTCATTTACTAAACAGTAAAGTGGGATTACATTTGGTTAAGGGGAAGTGAGCCCAAGAGGACTTGGGAACGAGAGGCGGGGAGTCCTGGGCCAGCACTCCCCCTGGGGCCACGCGGCGAGCAGCAGTGGGCGGGGGCAAATGCATTCCGCCTTCCGCAGGGCGGGGCACACTTCTGGCTCCGCAAAGGCAAGCAGAGGTGTGGGGTTTGCAAAGCTAGTTTGGGCCCAGGCGAAGATCTCCAGGAAAAGGAATGCAGACTTTGCTGAATACACGACAGGGAGACACTGGCGTGGTGAGAGCAGGGGGTGAGCTGTTCGTAGCTGCGCCTTAGGGTGGCAGGAGGCTGCCTGAGTGGGGAGCGGAACTGTCAGGGGGCGGTGGTCAAAGGCTCTGGCTGGTCCCAGAGAAGCTGTTTTTTCGGCCTGGAGGGTCAGGGACTGAATTCCTAAGGGCTGCTGCCACGTGGGGCAAGATGCAGAAGCCCACAGGTATTTCTGGGAGCTGGGGTGGGTGGGCACAGATGGGCGGAGAGGGGAGGGGAGGAAACAGGGGAAGGTACTGAAACTCACAAGTTGTCAGAGAAGTTTTCTGCCTAGTTACTCTTTTGCAGTTTGGACGTCCAACATTAACTTGAATATTAATCATTTCAAAAAAAATACATATGCAAATATTTTTCCCTGTTAAACACCTGTCGCAGAGACCCTGGTAATTGGCTTGCTCAGCAGCCACACTTGCATCTGGAATCTCGGCCCACCCCCTCCCCTTTTCTTCTCAGCCTCACCGAGCCCTGCTGCACACGACCCTCAAACGGCTCCCCGCTGGGCACTCTGGTCTCCCCACTTGCTCCTGCACCGCCCTGCAAGAGAGACCGGCCCGGGACAGCCTCCACCGGCCTCAGCCCGGCCAGCACGGGGTGCCCCGACAGGCGATCTCTGAACGACACCAGCCAGGCTCTCAGATACAGTCTGCGTACTTCCCTCGACACACCCCTGGAGGCATCTGCTCTGGGCCTGAGGGTCCAAGCCAGAGCAACAGGCTAAGGCAAAGGTCGGGCCGACAAGGCAGTTCTGGACGCCAAGCAGTGGGCAGTGCGAGATGCTCACCTTGGGCCTCGGAGGGGACTGTGGCGGGGGAAGGGGCGTAGGGCACACACCCTCACGGCGCTGCTCCTAGGTCCCCAGGGAAAGCTCCGTACTTTGGGAGAGCGGAGAAACATCTGGAAAACAATGGTGATGGAAGTACTGGGCACGATGACGAGGACAGAGGAGGCAGCCGCTTCTTCTCACACGCACAGACACAGAGCCCGCCCCATGCACCCTGCGATGACGCATCTGTCATCTCCGCTGTACAAACAGGAAAACGGCAGTTTCTTTGTGGGAGGTTCACGGCTCTGGCCCAGTCGTGGCACCAGGTATGACCCAAGGTCCGACCCAACAGCCTGTGTCATTAAACCCTGGGCCACACCGTCCCTGACCACTTCCCCTGCCTTCACTCTCCTGGCTCTCAGTCGTCCTCCCTGCCCCCACTGCCAGCTTCTCTCCCTGCAGCCTCCTTCCTGCCCTCCCCTGGGGGGCCCCCAGACCTCGGCCCCACCTCAGCCAGCGCCCCATCAACCCAGCCACTGACTGCACCCCCAACTGCAGGCCAGGCCCTGCTCCCCACCCCCCACTAAGCTGAGCCCCAGCTGGGACCCGCATGGGACAAGCCCCACATCACCCACGTCGGCTTGAAGGGCCTGGTCGTTCTTTCACAGGCACTCGGCAGTCTCAGGCCACCGCCAGTGCTGTGCCAGACACAAGCAAAAGTGTCACACCTTCCCTACCCTCCTCTTCCCCGGGTCTCGGGTGTGGCCTCTGGGCCCCATACTCCTATGCCTTCAGCAACAAGCTTCCGGGACGGACAGCACCAGCAGGGCCAGGCCCTCCCCGGGAACGGGAGCTTTGCCACCATGAGCCAGAGTCGGTCCCGGGAATGGTGCGCCAGGGTGCAAGGAGAGACATCAGAGACAGGCCTGGCACATGGGTACCAGGGAGGCTCTCCCACAGAGGATGGGCGTGGGGAGATGGCTAGGGTTCATTGCCTTTTCTCAGGTATTTATTGGGGCAGAACATGGAGAAGTCCTGTCCTGAAGGAAGCAGACAGAGTCGCCTTAATGTCCCTGCAGTGCTCTGTAGCTTGCAAAGTTTTCCAGCCCATTACTTCATCTTTACCTCTCACAGAAACCCGGGGGTGAGGCAGCCTAGGAAGACTGTGCCCAATTTACAGATGAAGAAGCCAAGGCTCACAGAAGGAAGGCGAATTCCCTAATATAACACAGTTAGTAAAATAAAAAGATAATAAAACATCAGGTGAATTTCTACGTGTGCCCCACCTCCCTGCCTGGAGTGGGCGGGAGCAGGGTGGGGGGTGGGGATGGGAAGGAGGCCTAGGTACCACATTGTCCCCCCCCCGCATGCGGAGGGGGACGCTGCTTTGCATTTCTGAGCTGGAGAGGTCAGAGCTTGCTCAGCAGCCAGGCACGTCTCCAATCCAGACGGCAGGATGTGGGGGATGATTTACTGCCATTCATGACCAACACACTCTGATCAGCAACCAAGCTCCTCCGTGACAAATTACGGTGCTTATTATCCCCTCGGCCCGCGGCAGACCCAGCCTCTTGAAGCCAGGAGCAGGGCGCTCTGCCGGCCTGGCCTCGACCCCACTGCACGGCCAGCGCCTCCTCCCCACGGCCCATGGATGGGGAGGCTAATTTATTCACATGCGTGACAGCTAACCTGCTTATCTAACTACAGCGAAATAATTTTCTGAATTATTCATGTGATATCTGAAATCACAAGTATAGGAACAAATTAGCTACCCAAAAACTGGAAATGAAGGCTGCCTCCTTAAGAAGGCATCAGGCCAGGGCGGGAGGGATAGCCGGAGCACGGAGGGCTCTGAGCGCATCCACGGAGGGCCTGGCTCTGAAGGGGCCACTCACGAGCCCGCCCGAGGAGTGCCGGGTGGGCGCCGAGACACACCTGCGTCTCCTCTTTGAGGGTGGGCCTGCCCGTCAGGTGTCTGCATCTGGCCAGAACCTCTCTGTCAGGCCCTCTGACCCCTCCGCCCTGCCCAGGTCATGAAGCAGTGGGCTTCTCAGAGGCCGGGCTCACGATCCTCAGAGCTACAGCGTGTCTGGGTTGGGAGGCCCTCACATCCCTGTCGTGTGGTCCCACCCATCTCTTGTCCTGAGGAGGCTGCCTGCCAGCCACAGACCACCCAAGACCCCAACAGCCACCACCCCCTCTCAGGGGAGGTCTTGAAGAGGTTCTGCTGGAGCAGGGTGGCACTGTCTCTCTCTGGGACCCTGATAAAAGGGGACAGGAGAGGCGGGGAGAATGCTCCTCCCTCTCTGCTCCATCTGCGAGGTGGAGCGGTGGCTTCCCCAGACGGGCAGCCAGGCACGCAGGCAGGAGCTCTGGAGCATCAGGGGCCTCGCAGCTCAGCCACAAACAGGCAAGAGAACCTGGGCAACCCGGCAGCCTCTCTGGCCTCAGCTTCCTGTTTTGGCGCATGGGATCCAAAGCACCTGTGTGTCACAGGATCCTGTGATACACAAGATCATTTCAGAGGGGAAAATGAGCACCCAGGTGCGGAAGCCTCTGGGAACCACGATAAAATCAGCTTTCTCCAGGTCATTTGTGTACCCGATTACACTCTAATTGTCCCACAAAGGGTAAGAGTGGCATCAGCAACCATCTCTTCAGCCACACCCCTAATGCCAAGGGTTCACTGTTAGAGGCCTGGAGCCCCCTCCCAGCTCCCATCCTAGGACTTCTGGGGCTCCTGGCCTGGCAGAGCTGGGGGTGCTTTGTACCCCAAGGTAGCTGCCTCCTGAGGCCAGTGTGAAAGGCTGGGTGTGCCCACAAACAGGCAGGGTGCAGCCTTGGAAATCATTAGCGAGGAGGAGGCGGGGCCAGCTCCAGTACGACAAGGCTGCAGGACCCCTTGCAGCCTGCCCACAAGGGAGGCCCCTTCCAGACGGAGGCAGGGCAGACAGGCGCACTTTGGACAGTGGGCGAAGGAGAGCGCTTGGCCGACTGAGGCATTCACAGCCTGAGCAGGACCTCGTGTCCTCCAGATCTGACAGCTGACCCTTCAGAGGGACACAGGGGTCCTTTCGGCCACCTTGGGCACCTTCGCCTTATCACTGTCACCCACTCACAGTGTACAGGACTGTCTCCTCAGCATTCTTCCTGATGGCAGCACCCACGAGCCCACTGTCCTCTCCCTGGAGCCCTGCCAGGGCAGACCTAGACACAGGGAGCCCGCTGGACACTCACAGGTCCTCTGACCGTCCACTGACACAGGAAGTGGCAGTGAGCCAGGAGGCGGCAGGCTGGAGGGAACAATCTACAGCCTCGGGTCCGCCTTCCAAGTCCGCCCAATATGGCGACACCCATGCCCGGAGCAAGCAAACAGTCCGGTCACGCTTTGTTTCCACAGGAAACAAATGTGTTCTTCAAAAAGTGAGCACCAACGGTACCCAGGCAACATCATGTTGCTGCGCTTCCCAATACTGTGTTTCCACCAGCATCGTGGCCACCTCACCAAAGGCTTGGGGGATGGTATGCGTTTTTTAGCAATAAAGTATGTTTAATTAAGATATGTGCATTGGTTTTTTAGACATAATGCTACTGCACACTTAACAGACTACAGTGTAGCGTAAATGTAACTTTGCTATGCATGGGGAAACCGAATGATTCGTGTCACTCACTTTGCTGCAGTACTTGCTTTATTGTGGGGGTCTGGAGCCAAACCCCCATATCTGCAAGGTGTGCCTGCACTTGAAATTCGGGGGAGGAGCAGAGGTAGGTGCGGGCATGGGCCCCACTGGGCCGGCCTCACTCAGAGGGGTGATTCTGAGCTATGTCGTGATCTTGGAGAACCTACAGCGAGTCGTCACTCAGTGCAGTCGAAAGGTCGGCGACTTCAAACATAGTGACGTGCAAGGAAACCAAAGTCACCGCTGGCTAATTGATGCAAACGAGAGTGAAGCCCCTAGTTAGCACGTGGACGTTATCACAAAATGACATTCGATGAAATGATGTCGCTCAAGGACCTGCTGTACACGAACCTTGAGGGCTTCAGATGGTTCATGGGAAAACGAAGAACTGTTCTTGAATCCCACCCAGCAAGGGCTCGCTGGGCACCCCCATGCGCCCCAGGCTGCTGGAGGCAGGGGTATGAAAGGAGAGCGTCGGGAGGAGACACGGTCACGGTCACAGGCCCGTGCCCACTCTGGCAGCAGCCAGGTGCAGCGACGGTTAGGTGGCCCCGGCTTAGGCAGCCTCGGCTGACCTGCCACGCTCTGCCCCACAGCCCTGTTTCCTGATTCTCACTCTCCCCTGTGTCCACAGAGGCAGGACAGATGGATGGATTGGATAGACAGACAGATAAAAGGCACTTGTTGAGTGAAGAGCAAGCAGATTTTTCTCTGTATCCTCAGGCTCTGGACGCAGGGGAGGCTGGGAGGGGGAGGTCTCAGGGCCGACCAGAGGTGCAGGAGTGATGAGACCAAGGACTACAGAGCCCATCCTGCTGGGACCTCAGCACCAGGCACAGGGAAGGGAGCAGATCTAACCCCTGGGAAAGTCTCGTTCACACTCCAGGGGACCAACACCCCAACCGTGGAGGCAGGAAGAAACCCGAAGAGCCTTCCACTCGGGTGCCCAGAGAACCCGTGCCCCTGAGAACCCGTGCCCCGGAGCGCCCTGCTGCGTGAACCCGGAGCTGAGTGTGCTGCAGCCCCAGCCCCAGAGCAACACACTGGCTGGGGCTTCCGGCTCTAAGAAGAGCAATCAACCAGAGACCACGCATTGTCAGGAATTTAAACACAGAGCCAGAGCCCGGACGCTGCCCCCACCAATTCGGTGTCGGCCAGTGAGGCAGAAAGTAGGGCGCCGGCTCCCTGGTGCCAAGGCACTGTGTATTTTTATAACTAGGTTTGAACATCATCAAGTGATGAGCTTGTAACATCGCTGTCCCCTAGGGCACGGCCTCAATTTATGAGCCTTATTTTTAACAGAAGAGGAATGGTTCTGAATCAAACACCACTAATACCTCGAGATCCCCCGGGGGGATCAACATCCGGTGCAGAGAGACCAGATGCAGTTTCAGGGCACATGGCCTCGCCACAGCAGATCCTGCGGGCTGGGCGCCGGGGCCGCCTCGGGCTGGGCATCCACAGGGCGTGCCGGCTGGGCTCTGCCACTGCTTCCTCTGCTTCCTCCTCCTCCTCCTCCCCTGGAGCACTTTCTCCTCTCTGGGTACCTGTACCTGCTCCTCAGACAACTCAGAGGGGCAAACTGGGCTCATTGGATACTGGAGCCACGAGGGATGCGAGGCCACACCCGGTCGCCTGCACATAAGTCAGGGATGGAGCCCAGCCTTCATTTCTCGGGGTCCCTGGTCCTGCAGTGGCACCAGGCTTTCAGCAAGGGGTTTGCCCAGCCTGAAAGACATCCCAGGGAGACACCCCAGCATTCGGAGGCTGCAGCTGGCCCCCATGTGGCCAAGCCAGGCCCGATGGCAGAGCACTAAGTACTCACCAGAACTTGATCCCCCTCCTCCTGCGCCTCCAGCTGGACGCCATTTCCCAGCTGCCCCCCTGGTGAGGTGCAGCCATGCACCCAAGTCCTGACCAACAGAAGGTGGGCACAATTGTGTCCCTTGCCAGCCTGGCCCATGCAAACCTCCTACAGGACACACACTCTGCCGCTTTCTGCTCTGGCTGGAGTGCAGATGACCACTTAGTGACCGTGGGTCACTGAAGTCGGCCACATCACGACATCGAAGGGGCCCAAGTCCGTGAAATCAATAAATCAGCCGCTTGACCAGGGTCACCCCCACTGAACTAGGGTGAGTGAGAAACAAACTTGATGGCATCATTGGTCTGAGCCAATGAAACGACAAGGATTTTCTGAAGCTCCCAGGTGCCCCGAGAGGCTGTGACCAATACCGACCGGCTCCAGGGCAGATGCAGAGGGGAAGTTTAAGGATCAGGGATCCGGCGAGGGACACACATCAGCCACCCAGAAAAGGAACGGAGACCCTCGTGGGCTCAGTCCTGGCCAGAACTAACCACAAACAGACACACCTGGGTCCAGGGCGGGGACTCCGGCTTCACCCAATAGAAGGCAGGAGAGAAGCACCTGCCCTCGGGGGGTGTGGCTCCCATAGACCCCGCCCCTATGAAAAGAGGCGCACCCACAGCTGCGCACAGTATTCCCAGAGACACCGAGCGGCATGCCTGCCCCAGGTGAGTCTGCTTTGACAAGTCAATGCGTCGTTAGGCTACTCTGACTTCTCCGAGGGCACCTCCAGATGGGGAGTGCTGCACTCACTAGGCCCCTGCCTCGATTGCTCAGGCTCACTGCCAGCCGCGACCAGCCTGCAGGAGGGATGTGTCTTCGGCAGGCCTCACACAGCTAATTCAGAGAAGCTTGTGACTTCTGGGCGGGGAAGGAGACGCAGGCACTGGGACCTCAGGCTTGGCTTCGCGGCCCCGCTGTAATGGGGCACAGAGGGCTGGTGAGGGTGGCACCAGAGGCTGCGTGCGGGGCACTTGGTGCACATTAAGCCTCACCGAAAGTTGGCTGATGGTGCCAGACCGAGGGAAGTGGGGACGCAGGAGGTGTTGAGGGCTCTGGCTAAGCCATGGAAGTCCCTGAGCCTCTGCACTTTTCCACCCTCCAAGCCCCGAGGGGCAGACCGCGGCCCAGAAGCTAACCTTGGTGGAGAGAACCACCTTTCCAGCCTCCAAAGCCCAGCTCGGAGCAGCTACATCGGAGCGGAAGCACATCCTTACCTTGGGTGGCCTACTCGTGTTCGGTGTGATTCCAGACCTCCAACGGCAGTCCAGCCATAGGCAGCCAGGCAGATGGACCAGAGGCCCCGCTCTGGGTGTGGAAAGAGAGTCTGAAGGGAAGCGCAGGCAGGGGAGCTCCAGGCTGCCCACCGGCAAGGGCTTCGGGCAGTGCTGGGGTGGGGCACAGCCAGGGCCCCAGGAAAGCCCGAAGGACTTCTGTCTGCCCCCAAAGTGACAGCCTCCCATACCGTCTGCCAACTGGCCGCTGCCTGCTGTATGCTAACCAGTCAGGGGCCTGGCCTATGGCAGGGGCTCGGGGGTGCCTTCGGGATGCCAGCGTGGGAGCTGCACCAAACACACCACTTTCTCCCTACCCTGACCTCATTAAGCCCTGACACGGGATCACCTGGAGCCCAGGAGCATCACCCTGAACTGTTGCTGCAGCTTCTCCTTTGTCCCAGGGCTCTCCTGGTGTCTGGAGAACAGCCCTTGGGGAGCCTGCCACCCACTCCTCCTGGGCCAGCCCCTCCCTCTCCTGAGCCTTCAGCACTCACACTCTCTTCTTCTACCTGAGGCCACCCCGATTGCTCAACAAGTGCGGGGAATACTGCATTTAATAGTGCCCACATTCAGGGGTTGGTAAATAAATCCCTCTTTCTCTGGCTGAACTCTGAACTAATTCATGGAGTAAGATACTAAGGCAGGGTCCCCCAGGGGACCCCCAGGCTCAGGCTAGCAGGGCAGGCGACTTCACCTTGGCCACATATGCTCCCTGAGCCAAGCTGGGGCAGTTAAATCCCGGCATTGGCCAGAGCTGTGCTGTGAAATAAGCAATACACCTGCGCAGCATTGCCCGCTCGCCCGTGACCAGCCCAGGAAACTGAATCCAACCCAGGAGACTGATGAATAGCGTTTCTTTGCAACCATGGGTCCCAGTTGTTCCCAGGAACTTTGTAGCAGCCTGACCAGCATTGTTTTTTGATAATAGTGAGATGTGTGATATATGCCTGGTCTCAAAGAGACATCCAAAAGGCCTCCACAGTTAGGCCAGGACCGTAACAAGAAATATTCCTGTGTGACCGGCAAGGTATAAGGAGTTAAGACGCCACTCCTGGCTCCCAGGTTCAAGGTGTCCCCAGTACATGTTGGGGACTCCTGGTCCGGGAGAAAAAGTGCACTCAGCCTGTTGGCAAAGAGGACAGTTGCTACAGTGTATCCCTGTCCCGTGATAAACCGCAGGTTCTTCAGCGTCACCCTGAGGGGTGCTGCGGGTCTTAGCCATCGTCTTTTGAGCTGCGCTCCAGAACCAGACACCGCAGTGGGATGGGACTCAAAAGTTGGGAGCGTCTCCACCTTCTTTAAGAAACAAAAATGTTTTTCTGAATTAAAGCTTGTGGTCCTGGCAACTTGAATTTAAAATCAGACTTTCTAACTGAATCGAAGGCTACGCCATTAGGCAAATGAATGACTAATGAAATGATTATAAAGCACTTTGTGGAAATGTTATGTAGATGCAGGCGGCAGAAAACAAATGCGGGGACCGCCCGCCACGAGAGCACAGCGCCGAGTCCTCCTGTGGGACACCAGGCTCACTCGGGTCTTCAAAACCACACCTTTGCCTGACAGCTCTGAAGCCCAGCACTTCGGAAGGAGTTGCACATCCTTGCCACAGGGTTTGGGATTTGCCTGTGAGCCTAGGTGCCCATTGCACCCCACCTGGGGAGCAACCGGGGTGGCGTCAGGTGGGCAAGGTGGGAGAAGTCCTGCCATGTGTCAGGAAGTGGTCCCTTGCTGAGCCCTTTCCCCAGTTAAGTGACATACTGCCACAAAGATTTGTAACCTCTTCTGAGGCTCGAGACTGTCTGCACATACCGCCCAGCCAGGCGGGAGCAAGGACTTCACCCCCCATCCCAAACCCTAGGTCGACCAGATCCATTACAGTAATGGCTGGGACCCAGGGAGTCCGGGACACACGGCCTTCAGCACTGGAGCTGCCCGGGAGCGGCTGGACGGAGTGGTCTCCCAGGCATGTTGGGCCCTGTTCCTTTACCCAGAGAAGGTTCTCAGGGACGCAGGGGCGTCACGAAGGGACTGTTTGTGCAGAGCCAGGTGAGCACCTTGGAGGGGTGGTTCTGGGGAACGGTGGGAGTGAGAACAGAAGACCTGTGAGAAAGACTGTGCACGGATGGCCCTGCCCACCCTGCTTGTCTCCACACGTGAGTTCCCACAACGGCAGTTACTGTGCCCCTGCCGGTGGGACGGCTAGTGGCCCCATTCTCCTCACTTCCAGGCTGGGACTCCGCCTCCACCACCGAGGACGAGGATGGCCCCGGCCTCCTCACCCGCAGGGCCCTGGCACTCTGCGGAAGTCGAATCCATGCAGCATCAACTCCTGCCCCCTCCCCGGCTTATTGCCTGTCGCTCCAGGATGCTTTGTGCTTGGAGCAAGCGGTCCTTTCATACACCATCAATGCCTGGCCACACACTGGGGACTGCTCTCCTGCAATTAAAGTTTCTAGACTATAGTCACAATTTGACTGTAAATATGATGTAATTTTAATTAAGTTTGCTCTCCCTGAGGGAAAAAAAAACATCCAGACGCCAAACAGCATGGGTGGGACCGCATCAAAATTACAACTAAACTACATTCAGAATCGTCTGAAACCTAGCTGAACGGAGGTCCTCCATCTAGGGATTTAAGAAGCCAGGTCAGATTGGTAGGAGGGGCGGAGCCAGAGAAGGGGCTGCTCCCAAACCACAGGTGGTGGATAAAAATCAGGAGGAATATCTCAGCTCCTGAGGTTCCCCCGAGGGAGTGAGGGGTCCCAGACCTACAGCAGGCCCCCTCAGCCCAGGGTTCCAGAGCCAGGAAGGAAGTTACACCCATAACTTCTGGCTGCAAACACCAGGAGGGATTGAGACTGTGGGAAACAGAGGGCTTCTGGGGTGCCAGGCAGTTCCTCTTAAAGGGCCCTCACGCAGACATACTCTGACTCGCTCCCTCTGAGCTCCAGCACTGGGGCAGCAGCTCAAAAGGCACCAGGAACAATGGAGAGGAACTGAATTGTCTGGAGTCGGGCAAGAGCTGCGGGGTGGGGGGCAACTTTCTCCCGGATAAAAGTGCTGGCAGAGGTCGTTTCTCCTTTGATGAGCCCTCCTCCCGATAAAGCCGACAGGCCAGTGCAATGTCTGAGTCCCCATCGACCTGGCTCACACGGTTCCCCTGCCCCACTCAACTTACAGGCCCCACCCAAGTTATTTCCACTAGCTTTCCATATGAATGGTCATGCTTCAGATTTTCCTGACACTTCTGAAACAAGCAGCATCTGACCTCAGTGAGCCCCCACCTCTCACTAAGTGGGCCCAGGCCCACCCACCCTAGCAGCAGCCAGCCGTGGTTGACAGCTTGGCCTCGCCCAGGCCCCTCCAAGCCCAGCACAAGTAGCGGCCATCTGCAAATCACTTTGTAGCTCATCAGGTGGCAGCTGACTTGGCCTGCCCCTCCCAGGAGCTTCAGACCACGTGGGAGCACCACCCAACCACCTCTGCAAGGGACACACTCAAGGGGCGGATTCAGCAGGCACCAGAGCCCCGATGAAGCAAGTCCTGCTCCATGGGGCAGGGCCCCTGCACAGCGGATGCTCCATGTTGGTTGGTGGTCACAGCCAGTCCATGCGGCCAATCAGCCTGAGGATAAATCCCTCCCACTGATGTGCCAACAGCAACCGAGGGTCAACTACAACAGGAGGGTGGGACAGGGCACCTGGAGTGCCCAGCCTGGAGGATCAGAGGCCGTGCCACTGGGTGCTACAGGAGACCTACTACATAAGGCCACTCTACCAAGCCTGGGAGATGTAGCAACTCTACCTAATACATAGAAACACATGCAGGAAAGCTGCCAAAATGAGACAAAGAAATATGGCCCAAGTGAGAGAACAGAACAAAACTCCTGAGAAAAAGAACTAAATAAAATGGTAATAAGCAATTTTATCAATGCAGAGTTCAAAACACTGGTTATAAGGATGTTCAATGAACTTAATGAGGACCTCAACAGCATAAGAAAGGACTTGGCGACCACAAAAACAACCAGTCAGAAATTAAGGATACATTGACTGAAATGAGCCCTGACTGGTGTGTCTCAGTGGGATGGGCATCAGCCTGCAAACCAAAAGGTCACTGGGTTCGAATCCCAGTCAGGGCACAAGCCTGGGTTGTGGGCCGGGTCCCTAGTGTGGGGTGAGCAAGAAGCACCGAGTGAATGTTTCTCTCTCACATCAATGTTTGTCTCCATCTGTCTCTCTCCCTCGCTTCCCCTCTCTCTCAAAATAAATAAATAAATAAGTGAAATGAAGACTGATTTATAGGGAATGAACCATAGAGTAAATGGAACAGAGAATCAGATCGGCAATTAGGGGTATGAGGAAGCAAAAAACACCCAATCAGAACAGAAAAAGAACCTAAATGAGACTAGTGTAAGGAGCTTCTGAGACAAATTCAAGCAAACCAACATTTGCATCATGGGGGTGCCAGAAGGAGAAGAGGAAGAGCAAAGCATTTAAAACTTATTTTAAAAAGTAATGAAGGAGAACTTCCCCGATCTAACAAAGGAAATAGACTTCCAGGAAGTCCAGGAAGCTCCTACAGTCCCAAAGAAGGTGGACCCAAGGAGGAACACACCGGGGCACATCATAATTACATTAGCCAAGATTAAAATGAAGGAGAGAATCTTAAAAGCAGCAAGAGAAAAGGAGACAGTCACCTACAAAGGAGTTCCCATCAGACTGTCAGCTGATTTCTCAAAGGAAACCTTACAGGCAAGAAGGGGCTGGAAAGAAGTATTCCAAGTCATGAAACACAAGGACCTACAACCAAGACTGCTCTATCCAGCAAAGCTATCATTTAGAATGGAAGGGCAGATACAGTGCTTCTCAGATAAGGTCAAGTTCAAGGAGCTCATCATCACCAAGCCCTTACTATATGAAAT
>PVKM010042009.1:0-12944 GCA_004027735.1 Carollia perspicillata | reverse complement strand
GGTCTCGATTGTGTCCACAACCTCCTCCCCATTCTCTCGGCCAGACTCAGTCACATAGCCACACCTAACTGAAGAAAGGCTGGAAAGTATAGTCAAGTTATTTGTGCAGAAAGAAAAGAAAATAGATCTAGTGAAAAAAAAAATGGCCAGTCTCTGCCACATTAGCAATTTCCATTTATCAGAAATTTTGGAAGGATTAGAGAAATTGGCGACAAATTTGAAGGCA
Organism: Carollia perspicillata; assembly: GCA_004027735.1. Lineage (NCBI taxonomy): Eukaryota > Metazoa > Chordata > Mammalia > Chiroptera > Phyllostomidae > Carollia > Carollia perspicillata. Next base: position 12,718 of record PVKM010042009.1, on the reverse strand, counting down.
GGTTCAGACTTACAGCCAGAAGTCAAAATTCCTTCTACATGAATCGTTTCATAAACTTCACAGCAGACAGATATTTTGGACATATATCACCAGAGCAAGCTACAAGGGAAAATGGAATAAGATAGAGATGTTGTCGGAGTTTCCCATAGAAAGGCTGGTGGCTGGACTGGGCTGTGGCTGGGCAGAACCAGCTAGTTGAAAGAGCAGGAGAATGTATGGGATATGTTTGTCACCAGGGTGCACAGTCTGGCCCCGTCCTGCACACTTGGGCACCTCACTCTGTCCACAGTTCCGTATGGAGCCCTCTACCACAGCCCGGAAATGAATGGCCCAGGCTCACAGAAATCAGAAAACCAGTTTGCTGAGGTAAAGAGCAACAGTTGGCTGAAGCAGAGCCATCCCCCTACTTTCTCCAGGGGCTACTGTGGATGGGAGACTTCGTTTCAAATCTATGGTTACAGTCTTGGGAGGTTGTATTTACTCCCTTCTATGAAAGATGATGAATACTACCTATGCCCCATCTCCTGATTTCTGTTGTAGCTTTCATATGATCAATTATTATACTAGTTAATTTCTATCAATATAATCCCTATGGTATTTAAGCCATATTTCTATACTTATTACTTTTGCTGAAGCACCAGTCTCTGAAATGGTCTTCTTTTCTGAATTCTTTCTTTTGATGTATCTCTCAGTTGGCTGGATTTCGTCACTATTTGTCGTAGCAAGGCTGCTGTTCATGGTTGCCCAGGCCGTCCCCAGGGCAGTTCGTCCATTTACAGGGCTTGTTTTCTAGCAGATGGTAATCCAGTGCCTTGAAGAAGGGGAGACTTTATAATCACCGTGAAAATTTCATTGGGCTAGTGGTGCATCTTCCAGGGAGTGTTCATAGGGGCTATATATTCCAAGTCTTTGCTTTCTTGAAAATATTTCTTATATTTGTATTCAAAGGATAACGCTTTTATATTAGATTTTCTTTTCTCAGAATTTTATAGCTACTCTTTTTTTTTAATTGAGCACCCAGTTATTTTCAGTCTAATGAGTGACTGGATTTTATCATTAAGTAATTTGGGTGTTTTTCCCCCAAAAGAGCCCACAAGAGTCATATCTCTAGGTTCTTTTGGTTTGAGAATATCTCTGATGACTTTACACTTGTAGGTCCATTTGGTCTCTGACCTGTTCCAATACCTGGAGTCCAGATTCTTGGTAGCCTTAAACTGCTCCCCCAGTTTCCCACAGAGCCCCAGATAATAACAGGCCTCATGGTCCCCCTGCTTCTCCGAGAGTGTGAAGAAGTAGGAAAGGTTTCTGTTCTTGAGAATGTTTCCTTGATTTTTCCCTGAGCTAATCACCACTTAATCAATCTCTCCAAATTGGAGAGAGACCTGAAAGTATATTCACCAGAATATGAACACAAGTCCAAGGGCAGGCAGAAGGACAGGGTTGTCACAAGCCTGAGCCCAAACTCAGTCAGACTGCCTGGGTATGAGTTTCAGCTCATTGCCTACCAAGGGGTCCCTAACATTTTTGTGCTGGGGGTCCTTTTTGTAGTCTTGTGAAGCCTAGAAATCTGTCTTACAATGTTTTTAAATGTCTAAAATAAAATACATAGCATGACAAAATAGACCGATTATCCATATTAAAGTTATCAAAATATTTTAAAATTTGATGTTATAGTAATAAATCAAATCACAAGATGTAGAAGCACATCTAATAAGTGCTGTCATTTCAAAGCAGTGATGAGTGTAAACAATATTGGAGAGCTCTGCTGCAATTGTAACGTGACATGAAAATGTATGTGTTTTCTGTTAGTGAAAACATCTAAGGTACTGCTAATACTAATGTAACTCACGGCTCATATTTATAATGAAGAAATGCCAAATGTCAGTTAGAGGTCAGTAAAAATTAAAATCCGGGCTTCTATGCAGTCCCACCTTTAAATGAAAGAATTGACTTTATGTAGAAACTGAGGTCCAGTGGCAGGGGTCATGCATGTCTCTTCTCTGAGGGATCCCTGGTGTCTAGTGCCATGCCTGGGAGTATAGGTGTGCAGCAATTATTTGTTCAATGAAGGGCTTATTTTTACAAGAATCATGTAAAGTTAAACTTCAATGTTCTGGGCTGAACATTATCTAGGAATTTTCACATAAAAAGCAAAAAGACTTTTGAATGATGTGGATTCTTTGCATTTCAAATTGATGAAACCAGCTGAAAAGTAAAAAAGTTAGGTCCCACAATAGCAAGTCATTGTTTTGATTCATTCTTTGATTGAACTGATGGATAGTTTAGGGAAGGGAGCATAAAGATTTGGCAACCAGTTCAAATCCATAGTAATTACATACAGTGCCATGGAAGAATACAAGAATGGAACTCATAACAAGGGCTGAAATTTTGCTAAGAAGTTGATTCTATTTATAGAAAAAATAATATCTAATATTCATAGTTATTATTAATAAGTCTTCCATGGTAAAATTGTGAAATAGGTCATTTTAACATGGTGTATTTTCATTAGTCTATCTACATTTGTTGATGTGTCCTCACTCACAGGAGTCAGCAAACTGTCCTGTAAAAGACCAAATTATAAGTATCATAGGCTTTACAAAAGGTCAGTCTCTTTCACAAGTGCTCAACTGTGCCATGGATATAATTGCCTTCCAATAAAACTTTATTTAAAAAACACATGGCTGCCAGATTTGTTAGTTTATGGATGCCTGGCGTAGAATATAAATGTCCTTGCAAACTTCTTCTCAGTCTCAGCACCAGAAAACGGCCATTTCCTCTGCACAGTGTGTCATTACTGAAGCTGCTGAACGATATACGTAAAATGGTATGAATTTCTTTGCATGTCAAGTGTGCGCACATGTTTTCAGAGCTCGTTGTAATAATTTCTACCAGTTTTAGAATACGTGTGATACCTGCCTCTTCTTTGAGTTCTTGGTGGCATCCAAGGTCATATCAGTTAGTATTTTTTACAATGATATCTGTGGCATGCATACAATACAGTGAAATAGCCTCACTTTGTTGGTTTATTGTTTTCATTTTACATAAAGGAATGCAAACCAGTATCCCTGCGCTAAGATGTGAAAGAGAAGGGACATGAAGGCCATGGCTTACAGGGAAGGATGAAGCAAAGGCATCTGGAGACAAGGAACATATTCTGAACCGGCTTTATACATAGAGCCATGCCCGAAAATGAACAACAATATTAGATAAAAAGACAATTGTCAAATTAACTTTCCCACAATCACATGTGTCCAGAGAAAAGAAGCCGTAATACCCAGAGCTAATTTGATAGTAAAGAAGGTCCTTTCCAAGTGGCAAATCTCTTTACAGCTTGGTGCTGAGGAATAGTGGGTGTGTGGGCAGTTACAGAGGGAGAGACTCGTGGGTGGCTATGGCTGTATCAGTTCATGGATGTCAAATGTAGGAGCCACCTCTAGGTGTGACTTTTTAAAATGTGCTTATATAATAGTAACATAACCCTAAATTCACATTGTTTTAAAGTCTGAAGACATTAAGGTTATTTTATTTTTATAATAGGTACAAAGCTAATTTAAAAAGTAAAAAGGAAACTAACAGTGCCATTGAATGTTGGTCACATTTTTTACAGCAGTCCATGGATTTCAGAGATCTTACAATTACGAATATGTAATGATATGATACTGTAAGATTTTATTATGGAATAACCAAATATTCTGGGCCCAAAAGTTAGTGTTGAGGGCCATAGAAAGGAAGATAGCAACTATTTATCATGTACTGAACTTATTTTTAAAATATTGATTAACTATTAAAATCACAATATGGTTTCTTCTTTGATTGACTGCCACATCATGATATTCTTTGCAATAAATTACTTGTCCATTTATTTCACTTTTCTGTCTCTGCTGCCATCACCAGGTAAATGTAGGAGAAGAAAAGGAAGAATTCCAATACGGTTACAGGAGAGCTCATTTTTCATTTTGTCGAGGGGTTTTCCCACCCTGCAGCCATGGCGATATTTTGTGGTGATCATTCATTGGTATAAATTGAGAAAGAACAGCCTCTTGCTTCATCAATAATCCATTAAGCTTGCTCCAAGATATGTTGAATTTAAGTTAAGTCCTTCCCCTGTGCAATAGAAGTATAGCTTGTCCTTGGAAGCTTGAACATAGGGAATGGAAAAAACCAGAAATATATTATGTTGCAATGCAGTTAACCAAGTGAGATGGAAAGAGAATTGTGTGGAGGGTCAAGGACTCTGAGCATTGTGTCAGCCGTTGTTACAAGATCATCATGGTACTCCCTGCTTTTCTCAGAGGTCAGTGTTTTGAAAATAAAATGAGAAAATATACAGATGTCCCTTGACTTAAAATGGGGTTATATCCTGATAAACCCATCGTAAGTTGAATATAAGTTGAAAATGCATTTAATATACCTAACATATCAAACATCATAGCTTAGCCTAATGTACCTTACTCAAAGCACATATTAGCCCATAGTTGGGCAAAATCATCTAACACAATGAATACACTGTAGAGTCTCAGATGTTACCCTTGTGATCCCAACGTTGAATGGGAGCAGTGGCTCACTGCCCCTATCCTGCATCATGCGAGAGTATATTACTGCATATCACTAGCCTGGGAAAAGATAAGAATTCCCAATTCAAAGTATAGTTCCCATTGAATCTGTATAGCTTTTGTACCATCATAAAGTTGAAAATTTAAGTCAAAACATCATAAGTCAGGAATTGTCTGTACAAGAAAATACTTAAGAAGTAGACAGTGGCTTTGTTGGCTAACATTTCATATTTAATTTAGAATCATTATTCATTGTACTTTCTTAAATATGGTTCTCTTCTTAGAATATTTCTCAGTTGCAAAAAAAAAGAAAGGGAGACCAATGGAGAAATGGGAGCTTTTTATAGATTAAGTATTGGCAGGAATTATACCTATAATAACACAGAGTTTATTTTTATACTGCAGAAGATGTTAAGTGTAAATTCTCTCTGTTTAAAGAGATGTTGCATGAAAATGGGACAATAAATGCACCATGAGGAAAGCTTAGAAAATAATCATATGCCTTCAGAATGGTCAGGTTAGTAATTGAGATTCGGCCTTAATTTCTTTCTCCTCTACTCCCCACATCTAATCCATTAGCAAATTCTGTTGCTCCTCCTCCAAAATGGATTCTCTTCTATCTCTGTTGCCATCATCTTAGTCCAAACCACTACGTCTCTCATTTAGACCATTCTAATAGCCTCTTTGTCTTCCTGCTTCCATTTATTCCTCTCCACAATTAAACACCCATTAGCAGCTAGGGTGATCCTTTGAAAACACAAATCAGATTATATTCTCTTCTGCTGAATACCCTTTAGTACTTCTTTCTCACTGCATTTTGAGCAGAATTTAAACACCCTGATGACCTCTAACGGCCTAACCAGTATTCCTGAGTGCCTATGCCCCCAGGGCTTCAACCTGCACCTGACTCTTGCCCGCCATACTGTGCTTCCATGTCTTCCTCTTAGAAAGGCAGTGGAAAATCTGACTTCCTCATGAGTTATTAAGAAGGCAAATAATGTAAATCCCACCAAACGGTGCCTGGTACAGAGTCCTAAGGCACTTCCATTTATAAATTTTGAGGAAACTTCACAGTAGCTACCCTAACCAGCATTCCCACCAACAGTGCACAAGGGCTCCCTTTCTCCACATCCTCATCAACACTTGTTATTTGCTGATTTATTGATGATAGCCATTCTGACGGGTGTGAGGTCATATCTCCTTGTGGTTTTCATTTGCATTTTCTTGATAATTAGTGGTGTCGAGCATCTTTTCATATGTCTGTTGGCCATCTCTATGCTCCCTTTGGAGAAGTGTTTACTCAGGCCTTATGCCCATTTTTTAATTGAATTGTTTGTTTGTTTTTGTGTTGAGTTATATAAGTTCTTTATGAATTTTAGATATTAATCCCTTATCAGATGTGTTATTGTGAATATGTTTTCTCATTCAGTGGGCTATCATTTGTGGTTCTACAAGTTTTTGGAATATTCTAGTTCTGTGAAATACACCATTGGTATTTTGATAGGAACTGCATTGGATCTATATGTTCTTTTGGGAAGTATGACATTTTAATGATCTTAATTCTTCCAGCCCATAAATATGGTGTATTCTTTCACTTATTTGTTTCTTTTTCAATTTCTTTCTTCAGTGTCTTATAATTTTCTGAGTACAGGTCTTTTACATCCTTGGTTAAATTTATTCCTAGATATTTTATTTTTTATGATGCCAAACTGGGATTATTTTCTTAGTTTTCCTTTCTGATCATTATTGGTGTTTAAAATTGCTACTGATTGCTAGATATTTATTTTGTATCCTGGTACTTGACTGAATTCACTTATCAGTTTTAGTAGTTTTTTTGGTGGCATCTTTAGGGTTCTCTATATACAGTGTCATGCCATCTGCAAATAGTGATAGTTTTGTTTCTTCCTTTCCCATTTGGATGCCTTTTATTTCTTCTTCCTGTCTGACCACTGTGGCTAGGACTTCTAGTGCTATGTTGACTAAGGGTGGTAAAATGGACATCTCTGTTTTGTTCCTCATCTTAATAGAAATGCTTTTAGATTTTGCCCATTGTGTATAATGTTGGATGTGGGTTTGTCATTTATGGCCTTTATTGTGTTATGTTCCCTCTATTCACACTTTGCTGAGAGTTTTTATCATAAATAAGTGCTGGATTTTATCAGATGTTATTTCTGTATCTGTTGATACAATCATGTGATTTTTGTCTTTCATTTTGTTAATGTGGTATATCCCATTTATTGATTTGCAGATATTGTACCAACCTTGCATCCCAGAATAAATCCCACTTGACCATGGTACATGATCTTTTTAATGTATTGCTGGATCCAGTTTGCTAACATTTTGTTGAGGATTTTAGCACCTATGTTCATTGGGGATATTGGCCTATAATTTTCTTTCTCTACAGTGTCTTTATCTGGTTTTGGAAATAGGATAATACTGGCCTCATAACACAAGCTTAGGAGTCTTCCCTCCTCTTAAATTTTTTGGAATAGTTTGAGGATAGTTGCTAGTCCTTTGTACGTTTGGTAAAATTCATCTGTAAAGTCATCTAGTCTGGAACTTTTGCCTGTTGGGTGGCCCCTTCTCTAAGTACTGCCACTTTGGGGGTCATGACTTCAACATATGAAATTGTGTGTGAGGGAGCACAATTCATTCCATAGCACCCAGGAAAATCTATCATCTTAAGATCTTTTACTTAATCACATCTGCAAAGACCTATTTCCAAATAGGGTGACTAACATTCAAAGATTCCAGGGATTAGATATATTTTGCAGGACTACTTTGCAGCTAACCACACCAAGGGAGCAAAATAAATTGCTTAGTCACATACACTCATGGATGCTGCAACGCGATGTGTGCCAATAGGGAATAGTTGCTCAAAATCATTAAACAAGGTGAAGCAGCATAGGAATTTATGAAGATTCCTATGACTTCTATAATTATACATCATTGTAAGGAAAACTGAATGTAAATAAGTCCAAACACTGAGCCTATAAACCTGGGGCTTATTATTTGCATTGACACAACAGCCTTCCATTCCTAATAGATTGATTGTTGTGATTCTTTTAAATAAGCCAGTTCAGTAAATGCATTTGATTCATGCTTGATTCAGAAAAGGCTCTTGAGGAAAGCTTTTATATCAATCTTTGCTTTAGCAAGTACTCTTTGTGATGTAAACATAACAATAGCTGGCATTTATTGAACATTTACTATGCGCCACATACTACTGTTACCCTTTGTTAACTGATGAGTGAGTGACTACAGTCATGGAGAGGTAAGGATCGTGTGCAAGATCACAAAACAAGGATGTGGAAAACAGAGACACAGACCCCAGAATTCTGACTCTGAAGCCCATACTGTGAACCACCACTTGTTATTTGCTTGGAAATGTCATTAAACATCCCACTGCTAGAACTTGCCACAGAGAGACATTATTATGAATGTTTACATCAGCATCAAGACCTTTAGTAAAACAGATTTTTATATCATTAATTATATTAGGATTCTTCAGAGAATCATAGCCATTCGGATATGTGTGTTTTTGTAAATCTCATATATCTAAATCCACAGAGAGAGATAAGTTAGAGAAAGAGAGAGAGAAAGAAAGATTATTTTTAGGAATTGGCTCACACTCCTGTAGAGGTTGGCAAGTTCTAAATCTGCAGGGCAGGCCAGCAGGCTAGAGACCCAGGGAAACATAGATGTTACAACTGGAGTCCAAAGGCAGAATTCCTTCTTCCTCAAGGGACCTCAGTCTTTTTGTGAAAGGCGTTGAACTGATTGGATGAGGCCCATCCACATTATTGAGGGTTACCTGCCTTAGTCAAAGTCTACTGATTTAAAGTTAATCTTATCTGCAAAATACCTCCACTGCAGCACCTAGACTGGTGTTTGACTAAATATCTAGTTACTGCAGCCTAGCCAAGTTGACAAATCAAATTAGCTATCTCAACTCTATGTCTTATCAGCTTAACATCCATGTAAACATCTCCTTAAATCACATTTAATCTCAAAATAAAGACAATAATAAATTCATGGTTTTGCGTGACATGATAAAACTATCCTGCACACAACTGAAAACACACTAACATTTTCCCCAGAAGAGAATGCAAACATCTTAGGGGATGTTCACGCTTTTCGTCAATATCCTGTAATTGCAGTACTATGATGTAAAAGTAACAATACTGGAATACTATGATGTAAAGTGATTACATCTTATATAATTAAGGGATAAGAGAAAGGAGGAAACAAAGTTATTTCATACACACACGAATATTAGCAAAACAAGGAATAAGTACTAGTAACAATTACAGTCCTCATTTCTGTAACTGGTCATATGATTTCCCTGGTATTTATAATTACCTATTTCTACTCTTCCTTCTGTGTTCTGTTTGTCCTCAGAAAACACGTCAGCTAGTCATGCATGTTTACCTGGCAGGGTTACTCAATCTTCCTGCAGGGTCTGGGCCATTGGTAGTCCTGCCTGAGCTGGGCTGTTGAAATTCTCCATTGACTCGGTCACAGGCATGGTAATTCTTAGAGATGCCTAAGGGATCTCATGTATTCCAGACATACTCTTCTTTAGCTCCATTGTGACGCAGCATCCCAATTTCTCCTTGGTAACCAAGATCAATCACCCCAGTCAGCACAGTAACAAAAACCCCCTTCTTTGCCTGTTAATTGAGAAGCATGAAGAGCCCTAAGTGGCTGGGTGGCAGTCTTAATTTTCAGAAGTCCCATGGAGTCATTATTGTGTCTCCTGGTGGAAACATTCCTGTCTTTGGAACTAAGACTGTCAGATCAGCAAAGCACAAGTTTGCAGTGACAGGAAGAACAATTTTACTAGTGGGTCACTAGGGGTAATAGTGAGTGGGGCCACTCCCATTTCTAGCTCTTGGTTCCATTGTAACGGACCAAGGATTCTCTGAGATGTGATGAGCAGCAACATTCCCACTTCTGGAAGCCATCTTTCACTAGCTTAGATTCAGTCTCCTGCCAAATCAGGCCAGCCCAGTGTGCACCTATCTCTGTGTTGTGTGCAGGGAGAATAGAGATGTCTGGTGACACAAGAGTCCAAACGGCCTGAAGGCCGCTTCTCAGTGTGCCTTGCACACAAATGTCATCCCTTTTTACTACTGATAAGAAGGAAGCACGGGAAGGTGACATAAATGAGCCATCACACGGCCTTTTTTGTAACTGAACCTATAATTAAACACTCCCACAGAGTAGTCCCTTTTATTCCACTTCAGGTGTGACTATTATGGTCTCATTTGTGGGAATGCAGAGAATCAAAATCTGTATGAATGAGGATTTCTATCAGTTCATCAAACCAAGTGAAAATGTCTGTCTGTCATATAAAAGATAATGACAAAAATCCGTTTGTAGCTCCCCGTTGCTGTACTCATGTGTGAAATTACCCACAGGGGAAGACATTTGCCTGCAAAAGAACCCTTATTGGCCTCAGATGTGATTGACTACACAAATTATTCTGCCAAATGAATTGGTTTTGCAAACCAAACAGAAGGCCTCGTAAACAGAACCAGGATCGTAGTGGGGGGCACAGCCTGTACCTGGTGACAGTGTCAGGACACAGAGAGGAAAGGGCTCTGGTGGCTGCTTCTCTCCTTAACAAAGTGAGGTCTGGAGAATACATTGTTTCCCAGGGATTTACATCTCAGCTGGGCCTTGGTTTTCTGATATGGATGAAAGGATCATTTAGCATTTTGACCTGGGAACTCATTGATTTATTTTCTGTGATGATTAGGTGAATTTGGGGTTATTTCCTCTGTCCTAGTTGGAGAAAAATGGGCGGGGAGGGCCAGGGTGAGTATTCTTGGTCTCTAAAGACAACCGACTATGGTGTTGACAGTGGACTGTGTGCCATGCCCACATTTGGTATTTTCCATGCTGTGACCTAGAAAAAAGAATTACTGCAATATTTAACCAGAGAGATATAGCCTTTTTCTTCTGAAAAAATGAGGAAAACACAGAAAGACGAGAAATGAGAGGAGGCAAGAGTAGGAGACAAAGGAATAATAAAGCAGTTCCAAAGAATTTGAAAAAGCTTTGGCCTCTCCAGGCAATTTATCTTCAGTTCAGTAAACTCAGAAGCAGAACTTTTGCATTTTTAATACTCTTAATAATAATAAAATGATTTTTTAAATTTATCACAGGGCCAGATTAGGATGCCGAGCATCAACTTGTTTATGTTGGCATCTCTGCAGAGCCAGGTCTGTCTAGTCTCCTTGCCCCAAATAGCAACTGGTGCTGACCCAGCAGCCATGGATCAGGACCAGGCAGCGCCTTTCCTCATGAGATCCCAACCAGGCCCTGGCTCACTGCCGGCCCAGTAATGACCAGCTTCCTCTGGTTCCACTCCCCACCCTCCCACTCCCAAGCTCCAGGTGTGGTCCGCAGCCCTTTGAGACACACATGGCTGCCGAGAGTTGTGTTGTCATTGCTGAGCTGTCCTCTCCCTGCCATCCCAGGACGCTCAGCAGGTTGGCTTTTTCCCCTCCAAGATTGTTGCCAAAGGGTCACCCTTCAATCCGTATATAAAGTGAGGACTCAAGAGAACTTGGGCTCCCATTTATATCAGACTCATCGAAACTGGACTTTATCCCATTGTATAAATGTACCAGTTTTTTGATCCACTCATTTACTGATGGGCAATTAGGTTGCTTCCAGCTCTTGGCTGTTGTAAATTGTGCTGCTGTGAACATCGGGGTGCATAGTTCTTTTGAACTGGTACCTCAAGGATTTCTACCCTTCGTGATAGCATCGATGGAACTGGAGAACATTATGCTAAGTGAAATAAGGCAGATGGTGAAAGACAAATACCATATGATCTCACCTATAAGTGGAACCTAATCAACAAAACAAGCAAGCAAAATATAACCAGAGACATTGAAATAAAGAACAAACTGACAGTAACCAAAGGGGAGTGGGTAGAAATATAATGGGGGAGAAAAAGGGAAGGGTCATCAAGGAACATATATAAAGAACCTATGGACAAAGCCAAAGAGGGGAGGGATTGAGAGCAGGAGGTGGGAGTGGGCAGGGTGAAGGAAAGTGGTAGCAGGAAAATAGAGACAACTATACTTGAGCAATGATTTAAAAAATCATGTAAAAAATTGCACTTTAAAATACTGTGGCTGAATTACATTTAATTATGCTTCACTCCTTTCATTGGCATTTTATTTAGTTACTGATGGGTCTTTAAACTACTCTGGTACCTAGAACCTCCACATTGTGTAATCTGGTTCTGTTTGAAACAGAATTGGGTTTATTTGTTCCTTCTTGTTCTAGAAGTCATGGTTAGATGTGCCAGTTGATTATATGTGCATTTTATATCCAGAGTACGGAGGTATAGGAGAAAGTATTCCTTTCATGTTTTGACATTGTAGAGTATTCAGGAGAGCTATTACAAACTTCATGAACAGTCTCATTTTCCCCAGGCATAACTTGCTTGCTGAAATTTCCGGGCCACTCTCCCTACATGGGAATTCTTCTGAGCAGCTCTTAAACCCCAGATTTGCCAGCCTGTGCTGCTTAACCTTGGGAGTGACCAGTCACTGCCCTCTATTGTTCTACTGTCCGATGGTCGTACTGACTGCTGGTGCAGCTGCTAAGTTTGCAGGTTTCCAGACTCTTCCTAGATGTTTTCTGCTAAGGAGTTAAAAATGTGGAAAAGCTTAATTATATCTATATCTGTTCAAAAGGACAAACTTGAATAAGAACTAGAAAGGAAATCACTGTGGCCACATATCCCTTGTTTATGTGAAATGCTTCCAGATGAAAGCCATGTCTAAGAACACTTAGAAATATCTTCAAAATCATGGCTGAGTAGCTTCCTTATGCAGCTCAGAAACCAGTTTCAACTCGACCATTATCATGTCTCCAAATGGTATATATGCCTCTTTCAGTGTCAGGCTCATGTCCAACAAAGCCCTCTTGTTTGGGCAAGATGATTATCTTTTGAAATTTTAGCAGTAATGTCACCCTAGAGCTATGGTCTGGACCTTCCTCCCTTCATGACAGATAGCCTTGGGAACACATGAGTGCTTGAAAGTGTTGTCCCTTGCTCATCGGTTGTGCAGGAAAAGGCTTCAGGGATAATGTTCTCTCAGTTTTCTTGGGTTCTCCCCAGTAAAGCTCAGAAGGCA
>PVKM010042008.1:0-12951 GCA_004027735.1 Carollia perspicillata | reverse complement strand
GTAGGGTGGAGGGGAATGAAGGGGGCAATGGGAGAACTGTAATGGCATAATCAATAAAAATAAAATAAAAGAAAAAAATACATTCTTTCAAAAAAAAACCCAAAAAACTAGTTAAATGTTTGAAAGTCAGGAGGTATACTAATCCTTGAAAAAAATCTGCAGAAACAAAAAGACAAAAGAATGTTCTTTGGTGAATCTATCTGCCTTGTAAAGTAGGGATTTGCAAAAATTTTGTCTTGGCGTGTACATCTATAATAAGAAGGTAACCCAGGATTTAGCACAGGTGATAGTAACATATTTACATAGAAAGACAGTTTCCCTGTGCTGTCTACCAATGAGGGTTTTAGTTCCTTTCACCCCTCGGGCCCTCAGATTTCACAATTAGGAATTGAGGAGTCAAATTTAAAAGATCTCTAAACCTCCTCCCAAACTCCAAGGTTCTGTGACTTCATGGAAATGTGCTTTTTGCCTTGGACGTGCCAAAAAACAAACCACTCGGGTTTCCCACTAGGCTCCTAAAACGGATGCAATTCCTAAATCTGTCTCTAACTAAAACAAAGTATTTCCGAATCAGCAGCTCCTGGACCGGGTCTTGTCACTCTTGCACCAGACCTGGCTCTATAGCAGAAAACCCTAGTGGCCTCCGCGGTCTCCCCCAGAGTAGGAACTACAACTCCCAGAGTGCCCCGAGAGTGGGGAGGCCACTCGGATTGGCCAAGGGTAGGTGACGTTTCGTGTTTTGGCCCCGACGGTCACATGTTTCCTTTGTTGTGAGCTGCGGCAGGGACTGGTGGCTCGAGGAGTCTCCGGGGCTGAAAGGAGAGCTGCGCCGCCAGCCGCTAACGGACCGCGGGGCAGCCGCTGCTGGCCACTGCTGCTGGCCACTTCCAGCCTTCGCCGAGAGGTACCCAGGGATGACAGCTTCGGGACCGGCCGAAAGGCGAGGCACCGGCCAGAACCCGGGCGGAGGGGCGACCGAGGTCACAACTACGGGGTTGTCTGTCTGCAAGAGGGAAGCCAGCGGCGTCCGGCCTCTGGGAGCCAGACGTGGGCGTTCTGATGAGAGACTGCGGTTGGGGCTGCAGGGCCCCTGTCGGGAGCGAGGGATCTACGGGGCTTTCCTAGGGGTCTTCAGCTCATTAACGACAGTCCTGAAGGGAGGGCACCCCCCGGCCTCCAGGCACTGCCGCCCCGGAACCGCGGCGCTGCTGACGCGCCCCGCGGGGGGCGGATTGGGAGGGGCAAGGCCGCCAAGGCTGGGGGTAGCAGGTGCGGGTCACCCCGGCGCCTTGCTGGCCGCAGCACCTGGCGGACGGGGCTGGGGAGACCGGTCCCGCGTGTTGCCGATGGGCTCCTAACGGGCACAGAGAATTTGAAGGCCTCAGATCAAGACTTCTCGTTTGGTGGGGCGACGGTTGTCTGTCAGGAACGGCCGACGGGGTCTCGGTGGGTCCCCAGGCTACGGGCCGGAGAAGCCCCATTAAAGCAGTTGCGAAATGTGCTCGGCACTGTCATCTGACCGTTACCCTCCGCCCCCACTCTTCGCGAGCCTTTGTTTACCGCGGATCGCGGCGGGGCTCGCGCCGAGAACCCGGCCCTGCAGGACCGTCCCCGGGGAATCGTGGCGGGCGGGGTGGCGGGCGTTCCGCTGGCGGAGTCTCCGCCTACCCTCCCCACCTTCCTACCACTCCGGGACTTGGTTTCTTAATTTAGTTCCTCATTTCCCCGCCCCCAAGCCCTGCACAATCCTTGCACAGACTGTTAACGTGGTCGAGATTGGGCGCCTGGGGTAGCTCGCGGGGCGGGAACCGCGGGGCAAGTTCCGTGTGTTTATTGGCGGCCGTCTTGTCGCTAGGTGGTCCGGCCCGGCTGTTCTTCCCCGCCCCCTTGAAGGTGATCTGGAGGACGCGCGAGGGCGCGCGCCCTGAACTCTCCCGCAGCTGCGGCGGGAGCGGAGCCCACGGCCGTGGCGCGCGCCCCCGCACGGAAGTACGCTGGCCCGAGGCCCGAGCGCCCCCGGTAGCCCTAGTCGCTCCCCGAGTGTGCCTCCCGCCTTCAGCCTGCAGCTTGGGCCAGTTCTGTGCCCGCAGGAAACTGCAGCCGCGGCGCTCCCTCGAGGACCGCAAAATGAACCCCGTTTGAGTGGCGTCTCCTTACCTGCCAGAATGGTGGGAAGGAAGTCCTCTTGCGAATTTGTTCTTGACGGTTCTATAAACAAGGTTTAAATAGCTAAGGAAGGACCACAACGCCACGTTGTAGGGCGGGCCCATCAGTCACCGCTGAGGCAGTGTCTATGCATGGCTAATTTAGTGGATTTTAATGAATAATCTCTTGCACCCTTGAGCAGCATTTTAAAAATCACGTCGGAAGTGTTTGCAACTACAGACTGTTGAGGTCCACTAGCTGATGTTGATTTTTATTAGGTACGAAAAATAGATTTAAAATCTGCCTGCTGTCGACCACGGTATAGGAAAAAATCAAATACCCTTTAAGGATATACTCTTAAAAGTTAAAAGACTCTTCAATACCTTGGTTAGAATGAATTGTTTTCTTTGTTTGGAGGATTATAGCTCACTCTTCTATGTGCTAATCCCTATGATAGCAAATTGCAAATGTCTTATTTTAAAATTGTAAGTTAATGTGACTGTAATAAAATATACAAAAGCAGTAATTTTAGCCATAGTGTGTTGAAGATGTGATTTTCCTGACCTCATGAGGAAATCGTGGAAATAGAGTGCTTGGGTATTATCAGGTTTTCTTTTACTGTAAATCTGTAAGAATTGACCCAAAACAATGCATATCTGTAGGAGGTTGACTGGGCTGCCTGGTTCAAGCAGGAACTGAATACGCTCAGTTCTCAATGGTTATGCATTTTAATGTCTTTTTAAATTGAAGTGGAGGTGGCTACACCGGGAAGAGCAGCTTCTGTGATCCCAAGCTTCCTCCTCACATGTGATTCGGGGTTTTTAGCCTATCTAAATATGTACAAAATGCAAACCCTTAAAAAAAAATAAAACCGCTATTCAAAAGGCTGCTTATCCAGACAAAGCCTGTGACTTAGTCTCTATACAGGAAGAAGAAATAGTGTTCTGAGTTAGAGTTCAAGAACTGTATGATTTACTCATATGGGATATAAAACTGAAACTCATAGACACAGTATGGTGGTTACCAGAGGGAAGCAGGGTGGAGGGGAGTGAAAGGTAAAGGGGGCCATGTATATGGTGTCCGAAGGCGATTTGACTTTGGGCGGTGGGCACACGATGCAACGTGCAGATCATGTATCATAGAAGTACACACTTGAAACCTGTTAACCAGTGTCACCCCGTTAAATTTAATATAAATAGATAGAAATTTAAAAAATGAGTTAGAGCCCTGGCTGGTGTGGCTCAGTTGGTTGGGCATCCCGTCTGGCAAACAGAAAGGTTGCCGCTTGGAGAACTTCCTGGTCAGGGCACGTGCCTGGGTTGCGGTTCTGGTTGGTCCCCGGTAGGGGCCCGTGTGAGAGGAAAGAGAGGCAACCCATTAGTGTTTCTCACTCAAGTTGGCGTTTCTCTCCCTCTCTTTTTCTCCCTTCCCCTCTGTCTAAAATCAATAAGCATGTCCTCAGATGAGGATAAAAAATTAAAAAGGACTGTCAGCTTTAATTTAAACTTGCTTGGCTTTTGTCCAAATTGCTAGAACCTTAATGCTTTTAAAAAAAAACTTTGTTTTAACTTCCTTGTTTTCTGACCTTTCATTAAAATCAAAAGGTCAGTCCTTTGAAAAATAAATACCATTTATTAAATAAACAACTGCAGTTATTTTTATATATACTTTTAAAGACTTACTCTATTAAAACCAGTAGCTAAACTAACTTTTTTTAGTTGAAGAGTTTATCACTCTGCCTAAATTCACATAAGGGCTATATAGTGTTTCAGATTTTGGCACATCTTAAAAGTCTACTAAATTGGTGTTTAAACTAGACTTCATTCAGAGGTCTTTAAAATTTATTTGTGTCCATATTTGTGCCACCACTAAGGTACATAAAAACCATTTGACTTACACATTTACACATAGAGAAGTCATCTATCTAAAATACTGGATCTCAAACTTGTTCAAGTGGCAGAGCACTGATCGTGTCCTTGCAGATTTAACTAATTCTGGTAAGAGAACCAAAAACAATTTTGCTAACAGCATAACTATGATATATATCTATAGGTCTTTTGACTTTAAAATTTAAAAATGCATTAAATACCTAAAAGAAGCATGTTAGCAGGGTAAAACCAGTGAAGTTTACATGTCAAGTCTGGTGAAAAGCACACATAGGCTCAATAGGACAGCCTAATACCACGTATAAGGTCTGATGATTAATGATTTATTTTTCTTCCGTTGGGTAATATTAGTAATCAGAAGTTTTAAGGCCTGCGAGAGAAACAATGAATGGAGAAATTCAGAGTTTTTGGTTCTGTGATTTGGGAAAAGGTAGTATTCTTCTTTATTTATAGAACCACGTGCTTCAGTCTCACATTGTTTAAGCACTCTTAGATTTTTCGTCATCAGATACCTCTTATTTCTCTTCCTCTCATTAATCAAAGTCATGATGTATTGACCATTTGAGTTTCTAGCAAACGAAGGGTGTTCACTCGTTGCTACAGTTCTAGACAAAGAAATTTCAGGTTTTAGTTGGTTTGTGATATCTTAAATGGGTAAGTATGTTGGTGGTGGTTCTATTAAATTAGAGAGTGAGGGGGAAAGGCAGAAAACTACTTGAACAACAATTTTAAAAAGTTAAAAAAACAAAGACCTAGAAATAAATAAATGAAGGAAATTAGAAATGTTGAAAATAGCAACTTGCAGACTGGAATTTAAATATTACATTTGTAAAATTTGGTTCAGGAACCACTGCTCCAAGAGTAAAGCTTTACATTGGGAAGTATAAATTTGTAATTTTTAAAAAGTGATCATTAAATATAATGGTATAAATAAGTAAATTACCTTTGTGAAAATAGTATAAAATATCTGAAAATTATAAAAATTGCTGGGTTTACATAGTACCATGTTAAATATAATTTTCTAGTTATTTGAAAATACAGATTTCATACTATGTTGCAGTTGCTTTTTCCTTCTTTTGTGTTACTGTGCATCTTTAATGATAAAAAGAGGTTTGTTGTTTCTGCTCTGTTGTTACTCACAGTTAAATTTGAGAAAACGAAGTTGTGCAGAGCATCGCATGTGGCAGTTCGTGTCTGCATGTTGTAGGGACCACGTCAGTCAAAGTGTTGTTGGTTTCCTTTGCTGCATGGTGTTTACTAGTCTTTATAAGCCCCTTCATTAATCTGTACTATCTTTGAGGCTGATTGTAACTTCTTTCTTTGTAGAGATTTCTGCATGCTAAAGGAAAAATAAGCTTGGTTGCAGTACAGCTACACTCTAGACTAATTCAATTAATTAATTAATTAATTGTATTAATGGTGTGTATTTAATTAATTAGTTAATAGTGTATATCGCCTTTGGACTTTGCAGACCTCCTCTAACTCTTCCCTTACTACCCATAATGTTGGTAAGTATTAACTAAAACCCCACAGAAAATGCCCAGGTGATTTGCCTTGCCCTTATACTCCTTAAGGCACACATAAACTAATTACTCAAATTCTGTAACATACCATAAAATATATTTTTTGCTTATCTGACCCAAAAAAAACTATGTCGATTCATTCACATCAGATGGCTATTGTTGTGTTGGCTGTTGTCATTTTTTTAATTTGACAGTCTAATGGAAAAGAGGTCAGTGCCTCTGACTAGATAGTTGGGTACTACACATTTTAAAAATTCTTGTGGCACACCAGTTGAAAATCACTACCTTAAATATAATTCTAGACCAGATCAGTTGTGAGAGCATCTATTCCAATTTGCACCTGTGTTTTCTGCTAGAAAAACACTTGAGAATTTGAGTCAGTTTTAATATCAGTCTTAGGGTTCTTGTTTGGTTCTTACTTTAGTCAAGCCCACAGTCTAAAGTTGGATTTGAATCCAGTATTTGTGACCCCAGTGGCAGACAGAGAATAGGCTCTCCATAAATATTTCTTGAATTGACCTTGAATCCCTGTGTTGGCTCAGAAACTTATTGTCCATTGGGAAGAAGCACTAAGCTAGCATTAACAGTCTCCTAATTTGACCAAGTTGAAATGTTAAAGGAACACAAAAGGTAGAATGAGCTCTCTCTACAATTAAAGAAACATGCAAGATAATATTCATCTCAAAATGATCATGTAATCAGGGTCTAGAGATGTGTGTTTGTAAATACCTGTAGAAAAAAATCAGTAGTCCATAACTCAGATTTCAGAATTTATGAGTTTTATTTATAGATATGTGGGCCAGAACAGAAATGAGAACCATTTGTTTTTAAGTACTATTGCTATTCTGTGCATTGTTTAACGTGCTAGAATTTTCTCTTAAGCATTCCTCTCCTCCCCTCCTATAAAAAAAAAAGAAGTTATGATGAATTAGTTGGTTTCTGTAGGTATTACATCTTTATAAGTTTCAACAAAGCAGAAAATGCATTTATATATTAAAAGATTTAAAATAATTATTTGATAAGCTTGGAGGGTCTATATGGATAATCTAGGTAATTATGGATTAAAAGTGAAAATTCTTTCCTGAATTACACAGGATAATTGAGATTTTTTTAAGTTGATCCCATGGTTGTATGATACATAGTGACTAAACTGTTTGCTTTTGGTAATATTGGTAGACTAACTCAGAATTATATAATGGCTTCAAACTCAGTTGTTCTATCAATTACCAAACATTCTTCAAATATCCAGTACAGAATTATCACAGGATATATACGTTTTTCTCATCTTAGTGCTACCATTTAGCATGCTGTTGATGTATTTACTCGTGCTTCACTCGAGAAACCTTACTACAGGATATAATTGTCAAATGAGGTTGATAAATAATGAAACTAATTTGTATGTAAAAATACCATAAAATTATTTACTTTAAGAATTGTTATTCTGTAATGCTTTTCTATGCAAAAGAAAACTTCCAGTTGGAAACTGAAATCTACTAAAAATGTATTTCAACATAGTAGTACAATTAATAATGCCAACTGCATGAAGTAAATTCTATCTGATTTATATGTTGCTGTTCTCCATTTATTTTAGGTGTGGAAACTAAAACAACACAAATATTTTGACTGAGGCTTTGATCAAGCAAATGCAAAAAAGGTACATATATATTAATGACCTATCTAAACATTGTTATTTGAGAATTTAAACCATTTCACTTTCTTTAACCAGGGGTCACATAGGTCAATCAGAGTCACTGGGAACAATTCTGCCCTCAAGATCATAATGGAAGGCAATGTCACCGTCATTTCCGTTACGGAATAGAGTATTTACCCACTCCTTTCTACTCCTTCCTGGGAGTCTCAGTCCCCCTTTAACATTTTTCTCCAGTCTGTCAGACACTAACATAAGTTGTCTCCATTCATTTTTCTGGGATATAAATCAAAAACATGTAACTTTAAATCCACTTAACAATCAGAAACTACGTCTACAAAACTTACGAATCTGTTAAGAAAAGTTCCTTTCAAACGATAGTGTAGCACCAAGAATAAGGCTCGTGAAGAAGTGAGGGAGGAAAAGAGAGTTGCTGGCTCTGCTAGACAGATCTTGTGGCTTCGGCAGTCAGTCATTGACATGACAGTCTGGTCACCCTTGCATCCACTAACTTAGCTAGAGAGAACTTTCAGTAATTATATTTCCTTGGAAGAAACATTTTCCTCTTGTTTTGTCCAGAGATGCCTATTTAGTTGCTTACTTTTTCCATTAGTGATTAAAATACTTGATTTTATAAAATGAGACAACAAGAGCTAGTCAATTACATCAGGAGGCCCAAAGGATAAACTTTAAAATGCATCTCATAATTTTAAGACCCTCCTGTCAAATCATTTACCTACTCTGTCATCAATAGGTAGAGTTTATATGGGGGTGGCCCAAAAGTTTGTATAGTTTTTTTTTTCATGAAATAAAAGGCACATTTTTCATTTTCACCAATAATTTTATTGACTGGGATCTTTTGCATATGTTGGCTCTCTCCCATGTGGTACAATGTTGATTGTTCTCAGTTAATGTCTCGATTTGATCGCCAGTCTACCTGACTGTGGAGCATCGCCCAGCAGGAAACTTCGCAAACCACTTTTGCCATGTTTGATCAGTCACAGCACCTTCTCCATACACTGCACAAATCTTTCTTTGCATTCCAGTTCATTTTTTCTTTCTTGAAATAATAAAGCATAATGTGCTGAAAATGTTGCTTATTTTCTTCCATCTTCGATGTTAAAATGGCTACACGAAGATGCACCAATTTTGATTTTTTTAATGCACACTGATATGACAGCTGTCCTAATACAATCTAACAAAATTGTTTTCAATGAAGTTAAAGACAGATAATTGCTACTAGAGCCATCTTATGGGGGAAAAAAACAAACGAATTTTTGGCCAACCCAATATTAAATATTTCATGCTTTGTGGAGACTGGGTAATGGGAGAGTTCTCAGAAAGTCCAGACAAAGTGAGGATGTCCTAAAAGCCAAGCCAGAGCTGCTTGGAAGGAAACAGCCCAGATCCAAGAGATATAGTCTCTCTTACAAACAAAGCAGTAAACAAGTATCTTGTTGCTATTGAATACTTCATAGCAGCAGGTGATTTTATAGTTGTTCTAATCCAGGATTCTCAGTTTTACATTGGGTGAAAGAAGTGGAAGACTTCTTGTAGGTTAATAATTAAGGAACCAGCTATGAAAATAAGGGGTTATGCCATGGCTGGTGTAGCTCAGTTGATTGAGTGTGGGCCTGCGAACCAGAAGATCGCAGTTCTATTCCCAGTCAGGGCACAAGCCTGGGTTGCAGGCCAGTTCCCAGCAGGGGACACATGAGAGGCAACCATACATTCATATTTCTCTCCCTCTCTTTCCCTTCCCCTCTAAAGATAAATAAATAAAATCTTTTAAATTAAAAAGAAAAAAGGGGGGTTTTCTTTTTTTCCTCCTTTTTTTTTAAAGAGTACATTTATTACAGCTGCTGACAGTGAAACAAGACAGGTCTCAGGACAGAAAAAGCAACAAGAGAGAACCTAGGCGGAGCTGCCTTGGCATTCTAAAAATGTTAAAGGAAAGAAGTGAGCCAAGGCGCACTGCTGTCAGCTCACTGGAGAGTCGGAGGGAAGGGAGCCTTGGGGACAGGTTCACGGGGTTAGCCTGAGATGAACTGCTGGGGCTGCCCATTGCTCCCCTGGTTACAAGTCTCAGTGGGGTCCTCTAGAGTCTAGGAGATGTACACCTGTGGGGGAAGGGAAAGGCATGGATGTGCTCCCCTGAGAAAGAGAACTCAAGTTTTAATCAGCCTCACCTTAATACTTAACTCACTCAATATGCTACCCCCAGTTTTATGAAGTACAGTTAAGATACCAGATGACAGCCCTGGCTGGTTGTAGCTCAGCAGATTGTGCGTGGGCCTGCGAACCAAAGGATCGCGGTTCGATTCCCAGTCAGGGCACATGCCTAGGTTGCAGGCCAGTTCCCAGCAGGGGACACACAAGAGGCAACCATACATTGATATTTCGCTCCTTCTCTCCTAAAGATAAATAAATAAAATCTTTAAAAAAAAAAGATACCAGATGCAATAAGATTACTGAATACAGAACAGAGTATCTTTTCATGTATGTAAGTAAACCTGTCCCTTTTATCCAAAAGGGAGGTTCTATTATAAGTAATACTGCAGTGAACATAGGGTTGCACATGTCTTTTCAAATTAGCCTTGGTATTTCTTCAGATAAATACCCAAATGTGGAATTGCTGGGTCGTGTAATAGTTCTATTTTAAATTTTTTGAGGAGCTACCATACTGTTTTCCATAATGTTAGGCCTTCTTCACGCCACCATAGTTAGGCCCAGATCTCTGACTGTTGAAATATTTCAGGAAGAAGCTGAGTCCTCTAGAAGTGACTGTGGTGAGAGTCTGAGGGTGTGGGAATAGATGAGAGTGACTGTGAGTGATTATTAAGCCAATTAGAAATATATTTTGGATCATATATCAACTTAAGGAGATGTGGAAAAGTGAGTAGAAGAACCTCTCAAAATCAAAATTTAAGAGACTTGATAGCTATAGCTCAGTGCCTCAATCCATTAGTTACCTATTCACAGTCACTTCTGAAAGAGACTTAAAAACAGATTACTACCTATTCAGAGTGACAATTTAGGAGAAAATAGAGAAAAACAAAACATATAGGTCACTTAATATTTTGGCATATGTGCCTCCTTTTTCCTATCCCTAGATGCACTGATACATAAATTTTTCTATTCCCTTAGCATACATTTTATGATCTGCTCTTCACTTACTATCTGCTTAATACTTCCCCATAAGTATTAATGCTTAATACTTGTTGTTAAATAGTGTAAGTAATTTTTAATGCCTGCATAGACTTTGTTCTGTCCTTAAGAAATACTTTGGTTTAACTAATCCCCTCTTATAAGGCATTTAGGTGGTTTTAAGTCTTTTTTGTTAAGACAGCATTGAGCATCTCTATAGATAAATCTTTCTACGTAGCCTGATTATTTCCCTGGAATTTCTAGAGAGGGACTTGCTGGTCAAACAATATTTTTAAAGCCCATTGATAGATAAATGGTAACTGAATTCCTCTCTAGCATCACTATATTAAGATAATATACACTTATATTAGTGTTCTGAATGTAGTCAGATCCTGTGTCTTACAATATTCTGACTTATCTCTACAGTCAGGGGACGGAACCCAGCTGTGTAAAAGGGGAAACAGAAGGTTGATAGTAATTTGCAGAGTATGTGGTATCCTTTCAGCCGGGGCGCTTAAGGAGTACTATTGCAAATTACCCATAAGGTTCTGATTGCGCAAAAGCAGTTTTTATTTATCAATTTTATTAAAATGAAATGTTGCTCTATGCCCTACATGAAACATATTATGCAATTTTGTTATAGTGCTAATATCAAAATGAAATTATGTCATTTGAATTCTGAATTTTTTTACTCATTTACATGTTTTCACTTTTTTTTTTTTTTTTTTACTTTTAGCCACATCAATAAGATCCCTAACAATCATTTCTCAGCAATTATATAGTCAACTGATGTAACAATGGTCCTAATATTGGGGCGAAGACTAAACAGAGAGGATCTCGGGGTGCGTGATTCCCCAGCAACGAAGCGTAAAGTTTTTGAAATGGACCCAAAATCTCTGACAGGCCATGAGTTTTTTGACTTCTCTTCAGGATCATCCCATGCTGAAAATATACTCCAAATATTTAATGAATTCCGAGACAGCCGCTTATTCACAGATGTTATCATTTGTGTGGAAGGAAAAGAATTTCCATGCCACAGAGCTGTTCTCTCAGCCTGTAGTAGCTACTTCAGAGCTATGTTTTGTAATGACCACAGGGAAAGCCGAGAAATGCTGGTTGAAATCAATGGTATTTTAGCTGAAGCTATGGAGTGTTTTTTGCAGTATGTTTATACTGGAAAGGTGAAGATCACTACAGAAAATGTGCAATATCTCTTTGAAACATCAAGCCTCTTTCAGATCAGTGTTCTCCGTGATGCATGTGCCAAGTTCTTGGAGGAGCAACTTGATCCCTGTAATTGCTTAGGAATCCAGCGCTTTGCTGATACCCATTCTCTCAAAACACTCTTCACAAAATGCAAGAATTTTGCATTACAGACTTTTGAGGATGTGTCCCAACATGAAGAATTTCTTGAGCTTGACAAAGATGAACTCATTGACTATATTTGTAGTGACGAACTTGTTATTAGTAAAGAGGAGATGGTTTTTGAAGCCGTCATGCGTTGGGTCTACCATGCAGTTGATCTGAGGAGACCACTGTTACATGAGCTCCTGACACATGTGAGACTCCCTCTGTTGCATCCCAACTACTTCGTTCAAACAGTTGAGGTGGACCAATTGATCCAGAATTCTCCAGAGTGTTATCAGCTGTTGCATGAAGCAAGACGGTACCACATACTTGGGAATGAAATGATGTCCCCAAGGACTAGACCCCGAAGGTGAGAAGACTAAAAATTACCTACAATATAATTAACAAAGGTTTTTGTTTTATAAGTATTTTTAAACACCTGAAGGTAATTTCAGTGTAGTCATTTATATGTATTGTCTACACGTGGATTTATATAATCTAAGATTTGTTTTAGATGATGTAAATCATTAGAATGTCTCTCCCAGTGAGGACTAGATTCAACAATAGCATCCTTTATTATTGTTCTGAGCTATCAGAGGTTGCAAAAGGTATTTGCAACTGTGCATGTCTCAACATATTTCTGCTAATTTCCCATAACCTCCGTAGGGTCCCCAAACGTTCCACTTTTCTTTTCAGAGGGTCTTTGGATATGAAGAGCTAAAAACTTTAGTAGACTCTAACAGGCAGCATGAAATACAGAGGTGTGAAGTAATGTACACCAATTGTGAAACCCAAACTTCAGATCTTTTCTCATTGCCACAGTTACTATATTTAATGTCAGTCTCAATTTAAATTTTTTTTCAGATTATAAAATTATATCATCATTATATAGAATTTGGAAAATTTATGTTACAAGGTAGGAATGCAATTAAAATATGTACTATTATTTAGTGGCTTCTTACAGTTGGTTATTTCTGTAAAACACCTATAGATTTTTAACTCATAAACTGTAAAAAAAAATAATCTCCAGGCCTTAATAATAGAAGGAATAGTATACAGTCAGCCGTCCATATCCGTGAGTGAGAAACTCAACCTCAGATTGAAAATATTTGGGGGTGAGTGAGAAAATCCCAGAAAGCTCCAAAGAGCAAAACTTAAATTTGCCACACTCCAAGCACTACAGCAAATCCACAAGAATGAAGTGATGTGTAGGCATATGCTGTTGTGGACTGTATGCAAATGTAGATTATATGCA
>PVKM010042007.1:0-12957 GCA_004027735.1 Carollia perspicillata | reverse complement strand
CCCCCCTCATATCCATATATAAATATAACATTGCTCAGAAAGCATTTCTAAAAATACACAGAAAACCATATAAAAGCAGAAAAGTGGTAGGTCAGGCCTATGTCCTATAAATCAACCTATTTATCTTCTGAAGTTCCTAAAACCTTCTCACTGTGCTTATGTAAAACATTAAGCAATATATTCCCTGGCCAAAAGAATATGATTCTTTTAGTCAATAGAAAGCAGTTACACTTGTCATCTGATGACACTGTTAAGATAAGTTTCTGTATTACCACTGTTTAAAACAGAAAATAAGAAATGCAAAATATTCCCTAGTACCTTTTCATCCAAGTCCGAACTTTTTATGTGTTCGTTGAAGTCTCCCAGTTTTTCATTTTGAGAGGTCTTATTAGTAACTTCTCCTAAGGAAATGTTTTCATCTTTAAAATCATATTTTATCTCATCTGCTGAAAAGAAATAATATTCAACTGTAGAAATTACTAACAACAAAATAACCCAGTCATTCAAAGATTATTTTACAAATGAGAAAGAATTCAGACAGTCTTTTAAAGTCCATGGGAAAAATATGAAGTAGTTTTCAGTAAGTTACACAATTATTCTTCTTTATCAAATAACTCTTATTATATGGTATAAAAAGAAGTGGCAGTAAAACAAAATTCAGACACATCAAGATAAATTTAAGAATCCTTCTTGATCATATCTAGCTATTTTCAATATACTTTTAAAACTTTAAAATCAAAGTAAAATTAACTTTCAAATTAATTATTTCCTCTAAAGACCTAGATATTTAAACTGATAATTAGATGTTAATTATAAAAATTTTTAAAAGAGCTCAGATTTAAAATGTGATAAAACTTAAATATATATTTCAATTTCAAAATAAGACTACAAAGATTGCTAAGGT
This sequence comes from Carollia perspicillata, assembly GCA_004027735.1. Lineage (NCBI taxonomy): Eukaryota > Metazoa > Chordata > Mammalia > Chiroptera > Phyllostomidae > Carollia > Carollia perspicillata. The sequence continues at coordinate 12,053 of PVKM010042007.1, read as the reverse complement.
CAAATATTTGTATTTTGTAGATAATGCCTAACGAAGTTATTTATGAAATAATAAAATAAAATTTCTCAAAATCTGATCTGCCAACCAGGCAATTAAAATGAGAAAAACTGACGAACTATAAAACATATGTTTTAACAGACTCTAAAATGCAAAGTTTCCTATTTTAATGAATATACTTTGACTAGGCCTGAATGGAGGTGTGAATAGATACTCTGATATTGAATATACTGAAGATGTGAAATTTTACCTGCTGGTAAGGAAGCACAGATCTCTGACTTTGTCAATCCAGGATCCAGTACAGGGAGTTCTCTATTATAAAGCAAACAGAGCTTAAACATTATAACATACTCTATGCAGAACTATCTACTTCTCCAAAGAGGATATAGTACTAGCCTTAGCAGCTGGTAAACATCAGTTCTCCTCCAAGGACAGAGAACTATAGAGGGGTTCAGAACCCAGCATTTCCAAGTAGATTCCTAATTTGGTCCTTTAACTCCACGAGCTTCAATTTTTAAGGATGCTGCCATTTGAACTCTGTTACTCAGAAAGAATTTGATGACATATTCCAAGCATTTAATTTTTTTCAACTATCACACCAATAGAAGATAGGGTTTAATAACTTCTACTCTCAAGTATGTGTATGTATGTCTTATTGCCAATGTAAAAGGTCCATGGTATGAGAGCAGTTTGAAGGTTTTTTTGATTTGTTTGTTTGTTTTGTGGTCACTGAAGACAACATATGGTCCTAAGGTTAAAGCTATGGAGATCAGAGTTAGACCAACCTGGGTTTAAATATTGTTCTACTACTTTCTGTTAACTGTGGCAAATTTATTTAACTTCTTTGAGTCTAATCATATGTATAAAGTGAGAATACCACCTACCCACAAGGTTATTGTGAGGATTAAATGAGACAAAATGTTCTTAAAGCCAAGAGCATAGGCTCAACAAATGAAAACCACTTCTATAAGAGTCACTCAAAAACAAATGGCCAAATACTATTCCATTTTTTAAAATTCAGACAAAAATGCATAAAAGTACATAGAATAAGGTATAATAGACACTCATAATCCCACCATTTATTCATTTAATAAATGAGTTTTATTAAACCTATCCTAAATAGCCCAGAAAAAGAAAAATTGAACATAACATTTTATATACACCATTCTTTGAGGTCTTTGGAAAATAGGAAGTATTTTCCCCCCAACATACCTTCTTTCCCAACTCATACCTCCTCAGACTCATATGTCTACTAGAATATTTCCATTTCACTATTTCAAATGTCTCTCCAACTCAACATGTCTTAATTTGACCTCGTGACCAGCAAGCACCCCTCCCCAATCCTGTCCCTTTGCATCAGAGAATTGTAATACTCCTCTTTAAAATGTGAGAAACCAGGTTATCATCCCTAACCCCTATCTCTGGCCTCACTCCCATGTAATTAATAAATCTGTACTTTCTAAAGCTCTCAAATCCACTCCCACTTATGTTTGAAATTATCATGTCCTTTTGATATAAATATTACAATAGCTCCCTGCTAATTTATTCTCCACAACAGAGCTGTGGTTTTTAAAATGTAAATCTAATCAGATTCTCTTGCTACTTGAAAGTCCTTCAGTGAATCCCTGTATCTCTTAGGATAAAGTTCAAAGTCCTGGTGAATTCTACTTTATCTAGGATGGTCTATTCATGTCTGTTTCCTGGCATATTAATTATTAATACCTCCCCATTTCCATGTCAAAAGTTTTCCAATTCAGAAGATAAATTCTATGGTCATTCTATTTGTAAAGCCCTTCACGATGGAGATTTCTGCACATTCTTTAGCTTCATTTTTTGTTATTTCTGCTTTTCAGTTTTGACATGCTCTTCCCTATGGGCCTGCATAAAGGTTATTCCTTCTATGACAAAATTCTAATCACTGTTCTTCACCTATTGGCAAATTCCTACTTATCCTTTAGTGTTCATCTTAAGTGTCACTTTGCCCAGGACGCCTTTAGTATCTTGCACTTTTATCATATTTTATTGTAGCTGCTTAGTTATTTGCCTTCCTTGACAGACTAAAAGCACTGTGAGAACAAGGCCCATGTCTGTCCAGTTGCTCTGTACATACTCAGTACTTAACCTCCTCCTGGCCAGACATGGGGGAGACCCAAATGAAGATGCCTCTCTCCTGTCTAGGAACTGCCGGTATTAAGGGGGAGGCTCACATACGAGCAGACAAGATTTACAAGAGGACTACTGGAACAAGTTCCTAGAAAAACATCTTAGATGTGATTTGAAGGATAACTGAATGAAGAGAAAGGGACTTCCAGATAAAGGAACACACGAAAGGATTCAAGCACATTCCATACTGTGGAAACAGTGAGCTTCTTGCTGTGTTTATCTTTCATTAGCCTTTCACTCCACTGTTTTTATGCCCACCAAGAACATAATTGTTAAAGAGAAAATGGGTGCAGATCTACTAAAGAGCCGTAAAAAGCCATACCAAGCAGTTTAGACTCTATCCACCAGTGGCTGAAAGCCACTGAAATACTATGAGCAGTCACTGACAGATCAATATCTATTTCATAGTAACACCACGGAGAGGTTATACTAAAAGAGTTCAGGAAAATTAACCAGGAGCTCCTCACAATAGTCCAAGGGAAAGATGAATAAGACACCAGCAGTGAAAATTGAGATGAGGAAAAATCAGGAAATAAGGTAATAGCATGAGCAGGATTAAGTGATTCAACAGAGAAGAACTAAGGGATGTTTCTGTGGTTTATAATTATCCTGAAAGCTACATTCATAATAGGTATGATCTTCAGACATAGAGGAGGTTATTCCTGAAAAAACAAAAAACATGTAAATAAGCACAGCAAGTGAACTGCTTTAATTTCAAAGTATTAGACTGGATTTTAGTATTGCTGATACAGTTTACAAGTGCAAGTGTGAGAAACTTTTTAGTATGAATAATTAATTTACAAGGAAAGTAAAATTGCATGTGCCACTCTTGTTATAAGTAATTTAGTTTTGTTTCCAATTTGAGAGACACAAGAGGTTAAATTCACCTAAGTTAAAACAATAATAGGTTATGCAAAATTATAATCCACATAAATATTTTACAGTTTTGCATTTGTGGAGTGGAAAGTTATAGTTCTGTCTTGATGGAATGAAAATGGAAACAAAGGGTAGAAGGAGCAAAAGAGGAACAAACAGAGGTGGCTGAGGCTACAGAACAGAGAAGCAAAAGAGAAGATTTGAGCAAACAGGAGAGGCCCAGAGAGGCTTCTGAAGAACTACCCAGATTACATCACTTATCTTCTACCAGATAATTTTTTAAGGGGATGATGACATTTAATGGGTTCCAACCAGGACTATTTAAAAAAAAGGTTTTGTTTACTTATTTTAGAGAGAGAGGAAGGGAGGGAGAAAGAGAGGGAGAGAAACATCAATATGTGGTTGCCTCTCTCATTCCCCCTACTGGAGACCTAAGCTGGCCCACAACCCAGGCATGCACCCTGACTGGGAATCAAACTGGTGGCCCTTTGGTTCGCTGGCTGGCACTCAATCCACTGAGCCACACCACCCAGGGCCAGGACTATTGTTTTTTAAAATAAACCAGACTAAAGTACAAAATATGATACATCACTGGAAGTAAGGAAAATACTGTTTCTGTAAATCTATTATTTCACACATTCATAAGTATGTACTGGATTGTAATGTAAAATGTATCTTTACTATGGGTAATTGACAACATTGTTTAAAGATGACTACTCAAGAATTACTAGCAGAACAAGTTTGAAAACTATTGCCCAAGAAAAGTTCAGAATGTTATTGCTTCCTTTCAAGATACTAAGTAGCTGACTGTGGTCAATGTTCATTTACGTTCACATATTCTGTTTCTGAATAGGACTGTCAAAATTTATTGGGCAATTAAACATTACAGTATCTATTTCACTAGGTCAGAGGTTCACTAGCCTGATGCCATGTTGTGAGGTGTTAGGTCTCCTGATATTACAAATACTCCATCAAGTACAATGCCATTTATTTCAGCAAAGACAAGAAACAATAGTATATGTGGCCCCAAAAAGAAAAAAATAAAAATCAGAATTATGCTTTTTCTATTGCCCCACTAGCTACTTTAAAGAGTAGGAAGAGATGAGGGAAAGGATCAAAAGTAAAATAACGTCCTGTGGCAGTCTGTAGAGCAATCAAATTAAAGTCATAGAACCAAAAATGCCACTCTCTCACGCACGCTGTTTTATGCAGGGCAGACAAACTCTGGAGCAGGTTGCCCGGGTTTAGATCTCAGTTCTGACACTAGCTGTGTACCCTTTGGGAAGTTAATCACTTTGACTCAATTTTAACCATAGTAGGGCCAGTTTTAACATCCAAATTATCCCACCACATGAAAAAAATATAAGTGATGTATCTAGCACAGGGTAGACACCAAATAGGAATTCTCACACTTAAGTGTAAAATGTTGCACTATAGTTAAGAGTGCCTTAGAAATTTGGTGGGGAGAATGGAACAAAGTAAACTTCCTGAAAAGTAGGCCCAGGAGTCCAAATACAGGGGTGAGCAAAAGTAGATCTACAGTTGTTCATATGGAAAGGCATGTAGGTTATGATGATAATAATATAAGAATAAACTGTGTGTTTCATGTACTCACAACTGCAAACCTACTTTTGCCCACCCCTGTAAATGATGGAGACAAAGAATGACTTTTACTTCCGGGGAAAACTTTTTTTTTGTCATTTGGTATAGTACAACTTGTGATTAGACTACTCTACAAGGCCAATCTCTTGGGGAACAAACTGAGGTTAAATCAGATTCTGAGAAAGCAAGTGGATTTGGTTTCTTGGGATGATGTAATCTGCCCAGGACAGATCCATGCTAGGCATGGGTCTAATGGAACTCAAATACCTGGGTAAACGTGATAGGCCTTTATTTTCTGTGCATTAGTGCTAGGTATTTCCAAGAGAAGTTGGAAGATGTCCTTTCATTGCACTTTTCTAAACTACTAGTATTCTTGTTACCTCAGCTGATACATCTTTGTTCCAAACATATTAGTTCCCCCCACTACCCTAGCTATATAGTAATTCCCTGAGCTACTTGGCAGATTCTTAAAATCTCAATAACCCACTGTATAATATCACTCAACTGGTATTTTAGCACATAATATAATTGTGATTGAAGATAATCCTATGTTCTAGTAGAAATTAACTGTGCATCACTGGCTGTTATGGACAATCTCAGATCTCCAGCTATACTTACAGGCTAATACAAAAGTTTTTTTTAAGATTGTATTTATTTATATTTAGAGGGGAATGGAAGGAGAGAGGGAGAGAAATATCAATGTATGGTTGCCTCTCATGCGTCCCCTGCTGGGAACTGGCCTGCAACCCAGGCATGTGCTCTGACTGGGAATCAAACCGCAGTTGTTTGGTTTGCAGGCCCACGCTCAATCCACTGAGCTACACCAGCCAGGGCACAAAAGTTTTACGAATTACATTTCCAAGCTCATCAGTTCAAGTTCAAAATGAATTAATTTTGACATGCTTCTAATGCTTTGGGTTTTAATATGAACTTTCCCCACTGTGCAGACTGACAATGAATAAGCATTCTAACATAACTTAAACACTTAAACATTCTCCCTAACCAGGTCTGAGAATACTTCCCCCAACAATGAAATCAACTCAAGTTTGTCTACCTGTTTTGCCAGTAACAGGCAGTCCAGAGTTCTGAGGCTAGCCCTCTACCTTCAATTTCTATTTCTGTAAAATAGAAACTCATTCTAAGAGGCTTCAACCTCTTAGTGTCTTAGAGTGAGGAAAAGGGAGTATATGAACTAGCAGCTGATTGCTAAAAGGGAGAGAGCTAAAATCTGGAATTATATTTTAAGCTTCACTTAGTGTTAGAACCATTAACAACTTTTTGCACAACTATTAGAAGACCCACTGGTTCTCATACCTCTATTTTTTTATGTTAGGTTTTACCCTGGCACTATGGTTGACTGTAAAATTCATATTCCAGTGTAGAAAAAAAGAAAATATTAAAATAACTTCTAAGGAAATTTTCAAGCTTCTTTAAAAAACAAAACTTCAGAATCAGATATTAAAGAAAAAGAGGAGCCAATGAATGTATAATCGTTGTTTTTGAAGTAAAGAAACATAAAACACTGATTCGAAAGAACATATGTGCCCCTATGTTCATTCCAGTATTATTTACAATAGACAAGATTTGGAAGCAGCCCAAGTACCCATCAGTAGATGATTGGATTAAAAAAACTGTGGTATCTTTATATAATGGAATACTATTTGGCCATAAAAAGAAGGAAATCTTACCTTTTGTGGTAGTATGGATGGACCTGAAGAATATTATGCTAAGTGAAATAAGTCAGTCAGAGAAAGACAAATACCATATGACTTCACTTACATGTGGAATCTAATGAACAAAATAAACGAACAAAATAGAAACAGACTCATAGATATAGAGAACAGACTCTCAGGTGTTAGAGTGGAGGGGGAATTAGGGGACTGATGAAAAAGGTGAAGGGATTAAGCACAACAAAAAAACAAACAAACCCAAAACTCATAGATACAAGAAACAGTATGGTGATTACCAGAGGGAAAGGGAGTAAGGGGCGGTAGAAGAAAGACTTTGGGTAGTGAACACACAATACAATATACAGATTATGTATTATAGAATTGTACACCTGAAATCTATAAAATTTTATTAACCAATGTCACCCCAATAAATTCAATAAATTTTTAAAAAGTATATAAAAAAGAATGAAGTTCAAAGACAATAATAGAAAAATTATCTAAATTAAATTTGAATCAAGCCCAAATGGTTCACCTTGTTCAGGAAAGACCAACACAGAATTACCCATACCAAGAAAGAAAGCAGGAAGGGGGGAAAAAAGAAGGCAGTTCAGAAAGGGTGACAGGGAATTAGTTTGGCCTCAGACTTTTCCACTACAATACTCAAAGCCAGAAAGCAGAAAGAATGGCTACATAGTTGAGGAGGAAAATGTAAACTAATAATTTTATACCCAATTTGCTCTTAGACAACAGTCATTCTATGTACCCAAGATGCTAAAGAACACAACAATCATGAACTCTTCTTCTTCAAAAAAATTGCTCTGAACTCTAGCCAACTAAGAAATGAATCAAAATAGTCAAGATTAGAGGACAGCCAAAGGACTGGTGGTGAGGACTGAATCAGTTTCACAGAACTAAGAGTAAGTGTCTTTAGAAACTCAGATTATTGAAGATAATGGAATTGGCACAAAGTTTACCAATATAAAACAAAAAATTTTAACAAAAATGTGGGGGACAAGATTGAGAGAAAAAATGAATATGTATTATACATTTATTTTTCATACCAGGAAAGCAAATGCTGCTATCTGAAGTTAGAACACAGTTTTTAAAAGTCATAACAAAACTCAAACTTACAACTTCTTTTATTAAGAGCCTTTTAGGAACTAATTTCTTGTGGTAAAGAAGTGTATTGATTCAGCAATTCCTTTAGTTTCATTTCAGTCCCCCCTCCACCCAGTGAAGTGTAAATAAAATGAAATGTTATTACTAAAAAATAGCGTGATCCAATTGTTCTAAAATTGTATTCAGATATATGCCTAGATAGATGTCTGGAATGATGCATACGAATTGTTGGCAATTAATTTGCTATTTGGGGTTGTGGAATTCCATCCCTTTTACACTTTGATGTAATGAACATGTACCATTTTTACAAAATCAGTAATTATTCTAAAGCAACAACAAGAGAATAAAAAATAAGCTACCTGCCCAATTCACAACATTTCTCTATCTTTGGCAATAGATCATTGTTGACATCTTGTTAGCTAACAGAAATGTTTGCTCTTGAATGCAGGATGTGCTCTAATTTCCCTTTGTATTCCTCAAAGAAGCATGGTATATAAGAGTTAAAATCATCTAAACTACCCTTTACCGAGCCCTTACTACTTACCCAGTGCCATGCTAAAAACTCTCCCATCCATTCTTTGATTTAATTTTTACAACCCTGAAGCAAGTTATCCTCCCTTTTTATAGTTAAGGTAAAATAATCTGCCTAAAAGATCACATAGCTATTAAAAAGTGAAAGATTTATAAAATCTGAAGAGAAGCCAGAGTATAAAAAGATCACATAGCTATTAAGTGGCAAGGAAAAATTTAAAAACCTAGGTGAGACTATAATGGTCAAGCTCTTAACCACTAATTTTTTTTTTTAATCCTCACCCAAGGATATGTTTACTGCTTTTAGAGAGACTGAAGGGGTGGTGGAGGTGGGCGCATGAGGGAGGGAGAGAGAAGAGAGACAGAAAGAAAGAGAGAGAGAGAGAGAGACATTGATCAGTTGCCTTCTTTCCCAACCTGAGATTGAACCCACAACCTAGATATGTACCTTGACCAGGGATCAAACTCAAAACCTTTTGGTGATGAGATGACTCTCCAACCAACTGAGCCACCTGGTCAGAGCTTAATCACTAATTTTAAAGACAGGCCTGGGTTCAAATCCAGATTGTTACTAGCCATGTGATCCTGGGCAAGAAACAACTTGTCATCTTCATTTTTTCCATCTTCAAAATGGGCAGATTACCAACCTACTTTATTACATTGTTAAAAATAAATGATAAAGCTCATAGTCTTCCATTTGACACATAGAAAGTAAGGCATGTGGTGATAAATTACAAGTTCTTTTAACACCAAGAACATGAAGAAGAATATGGTATCACAAAAGTAACTAAAATTTATAAAAACCAGAGAGATTTAAGTCATGTATCACTGAATCTTAGTGGAAAGTATTTTCATGTTTCCTTTTGAGTTTGTTCACAGAACATTATAATATTCAAGTATAGTAACATACAAATATAACTTAGAGCTTGGAGAATTATACCAGCTTGTAAAATATAACATACCAATAAAGAGTATTTGGGCCAACTCGGAGTAGCTCAAGACTACTACTTGCCTCCATTTAAAGTTGCACTAGGCAAACCTGCCCTCATTGGGGGCTAAATCATCATTTAAAACCATAACCTTAAAACCACAAACAATTTTACTCTCTTTTCTTCTGAAAATTAGTCTAACTTTCAATTCTACTTCCTAATTACCCTTCAAATAAACTTTTCCAAGACTTTTCCGTGCCCTCAAAAATGAATATTTTATCTAACAAAGAAGTCACAGAAAATGGGTTAAAACATATAGCACTATTCTTAATAAGTAGCTTGGCTGAAATGAAAGTATATCTGCATATTGACAATAATTAAAGAACACATGAAAATAAATTTAATTGACTTTGAAGGAAGCAATCTCAGTAATTTAAAAAGCCATTTACTAAATCATAATTTTAATTCTTAACAGTCAATCTGCTCCATTAAAATTTCCAACACATATATAATTGTTTTATTTCAATGATAAGTTTTAGCATAATGACATTTCCCTGTCTCAGCAATAGTATGTTATATCATATTTAATAAGTGGGTTAAAAATAATGGAGCTTCAATGATTACTGAATAAATTAGTGACACCTAAGAGAACAAAGTGCTTTTGAAACTTCCTCAAGTACCAAGAGGCATACTTGAACACGCATACCTTAAGTTATCACTTGGTTCTTTCTTGGGGGGAAGCTCCATGTGCTTGGAGTCTGTTGATTGGTGCTCTTCAGCAACACTGGGCTCCTGGCTTATCATGGGGACCTCTGAAGTAAATGAGAGATCCCCTTCATTGGAGACTCCAAAGAGGTCTGGGTCATCTTGAATTACATCAATTAAGAGGACATCATCTTCATATGCTTTAAGAATATCTGGAATAACTTTAATATCTGAAAAGTTCTTAGTTGTTTTTCTGCCACTAACTTCAGAGGAAACTTGTTTGAATGTTTCTTGTTCATTAGAACAGAAGGCAGGACTTTTCTCTACACACCAAGGATCACAAAAACAAGTATTATTTTCAATTGTGAGAGAAACAGTTTTCTTATTAGAAACAATATTGCCTAGTTCAGAGATGTAGTTAGAAGGTTTATTAGTATTACCTTGCTTTAGGAAGCTTGAAGAAGTACTACAGGAATTCTTATTGCAGCATGAGTCAGAACTAGCTTGCCCTGGAATGACACTATTTTGTATGTTCAAAGATTGAGGTCCTGAAGTTATTGTGGAGACGGTCTCTTTACTCTTGTTCTGTCTTACCTCTGCCCCAGATAAATTGTCAAGAAGCTCTAGGGGACTATATGCTTCTCTCTCTGATGACTTGGCATTTATTTTTCTTTTTCCTGTTTTATTCTTGAGCAAAGGAATTTTAAAATTAGTCAGCCGTCCTGTGTTCAATATTTTAACCAAGTCTGGAACTACAAGTGCTGGTTTAGCAATACATGCTTTTCGGTGAATAGTCTTGCCTGTAGAGTGATTTGCCTCCTGGCCATGTTGGGAAGTCACTGTCAAATTAAGTTTTGTTAAAGTCCCCCTGTCTTTTTTTTTACTTCCTATTAAGTTTTGAGTCACATTAGTTAGCTGAGTATCTTCAGTTGTATTAGAAACTACCTCTGACCCACTACTGCTCGGTTCCTCGGACTTCATCTTTTTATCATTATTGATTATAGGTTCCTTTGTAACCTTCAAAGTACATTGTACAGCAGAGACTACTTCAGAGAGTGAAGACAAACCATTTAAATTAGAATCCAATTTTTCTTTACTTGAAGAGTCATTGTTTGTCTCTTTTATGGAACTCTGTAATGACAATCTAGAGTCGGTTAAGTGAATTTGATTTGTTTGGTGTTTAGGAAAATCATCTTGCCTAAAACTTTCCCCAGAACCAGGAAGAGAATAATCTGATTTTGGCATGGAAGCCTTTTTCCAACACAGAGCAGATATTCTAGCACATGAATAACAAGGCCAAGTTCTTTTACCTGTCATTGGAATTGTTCTGTGACAGCTGAACTTTGATTCTTCAGTTTCATTTCTTAAGTCTTCCCATGATCTCTTTTCAATAGAATGGCAATTACTAGGTGATTTCACTGGGGAGCTTTTCACTGACTTAAAATATTCTTCTGGCTTCATACTCTTAAGTCCTAAGGGCTCTGACACATTCTTTGTTTCTTCTTTCAAAAGCGGCTCAAGGGTTTTATGAAACATAGTATTTACACGATGCTCAGGACTTGTGTCTTTTCCTTCTGTTTCTGGAAGGCTTAATAAATGATCCATTGGAGAGAGTGTATTATGGTTTACTTTTCTGAAAACTTTTAAAGTTTCTGCTTCTTTGCCTTCAGCACCTATTTGGTTTTCTTGTAACAGCAACTCAGACTTGTTATGTATATTAGGGAAGTTCATCTTGATAACCCTTTCATCTCCTTTTTCAAACATCTTCATCCTTTTCCTGGGTTTTCTCCCATCATTGCTTTCCTCTACTAAGTATTTATTTTTTTCACTTTGAAGGCAAGGAAGCAAGCCATTAATTTTACTTTGGTGTAAATCACTTTCTTCAAGCAATACTTTATTTACTCCTATTAAGTTTTCTTCAGTTTTTGAAAGCTGAGGAACATTATTTGTGTCCTTATCTGGAAGACTCCTAAGGTTTTCTTTCTTTAATTCTGAGGAATCCTCTGGTACATGCAGACATCCACCATCAGGTTTATATGTAAGGTTATTTTCGTCATTACAATCCTTGGAATGGGGGAAACAACTGTAATCATGTAATTTTAAAATGGAATTATTTTCTGTTGCAGGTGACAAGCTGTTATAAGAATATTTTGAAGTACTCTTGTACAGTTCATCTTGGCATCCAACCTTTACATTTTGTGTAGCGTGATTTTCAGTTATTTTGAAAGGCGGGCTTTCTAAGCTTCTGAGTTTTTTAATTCCAATTCTTCTTTTAATGCCGTTTACCAAAACTTCCTTACCCAAAGACTGTAAGACAGCTGTACTTTGAAATTCACCACACTCCACTGTTTGGAAAGATTCCGAACTGGTTAATGATTCCTTTCTTACCAGGTTAGTCCCTGGCTGTGGATCATCGCTTGAGGCTCCAGTAACTTTTCTTTTTTCCTTGGCTGATCAAAAC